>JAOVVA010000048.1:24187844-24200424 GCA_028565275.1 Leiocassis micropogon
AGAAACATTTAAGTGTGACAAACATGCAAAAGAATAAGAAATCAGGAAGGGGGCAAATAGTTTTTCACACCACTGTGCAGTGGTATATTATGACCACTGCACAGCCAAGAAAAGGTCACACACTCTAATATTTTGTTAGACCAACTTTTTTCTGTGATTATGACATGCATTCAATGTGGCATCATTTTGATAAGCTTGTGTGATATCACAACATTTATTTCAGTCCATTGTGCCATTAAATTCTCTCCAATATCTTTTAATAGTAATGGTAGAGTGAGGCCCCTACGTAAAGTCTTCTCCAGCACATCCCGAAGATTCTCAATGCGGTTAAGGTCTGGAAAATAATGTCTCATGCTCCCTGAACCACTCTTTCACAATGTGAGACTGATGAATTCTGGCATCATCATCTTGGAATATGTCTATTCCATCAGGGAAGAAAAAAAATCACTGATAAACATTTAGTATATACAGGTAGTTAGCTGACCCCAATTATTGATCACATTATGTTTCTGAACTTAGACCTGACCAACAAAAGTAACCCCAGATTATAAAACTGCCCCAACAGGCTTGTACACTAGGCTTGTACAATAAGCATGATGGGTACATCACTTTATCTGCCTCTCTTCTTACCCTGATGCACCCATCACAGTGGAACAGTGTAAATCTGGACTCATCAGAGCACATGACATTTTTCCCATGTGTTTTTGCAATGCAATTTCTTTATGCTCTCTAACAAATTGAAGCAATTTTTCAAGGATACACAGCTGATGATGGTCCCAATGCTCTCCGCATAGCTGGGCGTTCTACTGTTTTTTTTTATTTTTTTTTATGATTTGATTTCATTTAACATTTAAGTGATCTCCCATTACACTCATTCAAAATGTATTTCTGATCACATTTCTTTCTCAAAGATGATGGGTCACCACTATCCTTACAGATAATAATAATAATAATAATAATAATAATAATAATAATAATAATAATACATTTGACAGTCCTTATCATATTTCAGCAGTTTCAGCAATCTCATTTTCTTGACGCAGGACAATAATCTGACTGTTCCGAAACATCTATGCTCGGCCACATGATATGCCTCCTGACATGGTTGTTTAAGAAATGAGAAGCTAATCATTGCATAACTTAGGATTAAATAATTTGTTGCTATCTGAACCATATTACTGCGGTAATTATCCATTGGAAGTCTCTTAACTTTTTGTTTACTTAAATCCAGGTAGTGACTTTTATTGGCCAGTCAGTGTATTTGTTTCCTTCTTTAAACACCTTTAAGCCTGACTAGATGTGGAAATAATAATTACGCACATAATTTTCTGATTTTCAAGTAGGCCAGATTGTTAGTCAGCCTGAAAATGGATTGTACATAAGACAGATATTACAATTAAGAATGTTGTAATGCCAGCCTCTACTGTTAACAGAATTATAGTTTAATTTAAGGAAAAAGGTTAAACTGGGCTTTTAGAGAAACACTTTTATGATGTTAATTTTATGTCAAAACAAACTATGTTCTAAAGGCTGCTAAAGGAATGTCGACAAAATATTAATAAAACATTAATAACTCAATAATACTTGCTCAAAATCTTGATACATTTTGGTGCATACATTTTCATAAAACTATGTCAAAATTTTGAGCAAGTATAGTAAATATTTCAAAACCCAGTGATGCCACAGTGTTTGTCTTTGGACTGTGGGGGTAACTACGTAGATTACCCAGAAGAAACTCCCAAAGCACAGGGACAACATGCAAACTTCCCACAGACAGCTCAGAGGCGAGATTCAAGCTGCCAGCCCTGATAGGGGCGCAGTTAGGAGAACAGTGCTGTTTTTTGCCATTAAATTGTCCAATTTTCTCCAAAGGCTCTTTTGTTATTAAATTCTTAGCTTGATGCAGTAATCATACATTACAATCATGCTGAGCAGAAAAGCATCTCAGAATGTACATGTCAACCCTTAGATCACTCCAACAACAGAAAACTCTTTTGAAGTCTATGCTGTAACCCAAGGATACACTGGATATAGAGACCCGCACAGTTTGGTAATAGTGACATTGAGAAATATTTCACCTCTAATAAGTGTCAGTTTCTGTTGTGATATACAGATTTTAAAGTCTTTTGGTATCAACAACATGAATCCGTTGACCAGACGTGCCTTGTGTCAACAGTTCAGGCTGATGGTTGTGGTGTCATGCTGTGGGAAATGTTTTCTTAATACCAACTGAGCATTGTTTGAATGCCTGAAACTGTGATGGGTTTCCATCTAGCGAAGGGCATCCTTTGCCTTGTGCCCTAAGCTCCCTGGAATAGACTCCAGGTCCCCTGCAACCCTACACAGGATAGGAAGTGTAGTGTAATGGTGTCATTACTAAGGCAAAGCACAGGTGTCTCATACCTAAGTTAAATTTACTTTAAAATAATTTTCAGTAAGAAACAAATGAAAAATTTTTTTGTGACAATGAGAGTAGCTCATAGCTTTTTTTCATTTATTTATTCATCTCCTTTACTGCTTATACTGTATGCAGGGTCGCAGAGGGCCTAGAGCATATCCCAAAAGACTTTGGGCACAAGGCAGGTACCTACCGGTGCCAATCCATCACAGGGCATACACACACACTATGTGAAATTTGGGAACACAAATAAGCCTAATCTGCATGCCTTTGGACTGTGAGAGGAAACTGGAGTACCCGGAGGAAACCCACCAAGCACGTGCAAACTCCATGCACACAGACCCGAGGCAGGAATCAAATCTGGAGGTGCGAGTCGACAGTGCTAACCACTAAAGCCACCGTGCCGCCTTCCTGATAGCTTTAATTTACAAACTGGTTGGACGGACATGTGTGGCTATGGGCTACAATCACAGTTCACACCAAACTGACACTTTTCTCATATACAGATGAGCAGACACACGTGCTTTACAAAAGGCGTTTTAATAGCAATTTTCCAAATACTATAACATATATAGTATCTAACACAATAATACAATTTATGACAAAAGAACGTGTTTTATTCGCGTATACACTTATTCAGAGTGAGTTATTGCTCCACTGTAGCCTAACAAACATTAAAAATGAAGGTTTGTTGTCAAACACCCCCCAACCCATACCCCCCGCTGAAGTGCCCTCACAGAGGGTCGTTATACGGCGTGGGTTCTGTTTAAAATAGCCTCCGCGCGCTCAGTGAGCGGCGCAGTTGTGGCGCAGAGCGGCAGGTGTGCGCTGCGGGTGATTTACGCAGTCAGTCGAAGCGCTCTCGCACTCCTTCAGCGCTGACCGGTACTGGCACAAATAGCACCACTGCTCTGGGAGCACTTTTAATCAGCATTTGTGGTGGATATGCGGCGATCCCACTTTAACGCAGTTCACAGAGGTAAGTCATCTTCATAGAGCCCTTGTATAATAACAATCATTAAGTAAGCTTAAAACTTGCTGTCACGTGATGGCAACACTTTTCAGTAAGCAGGAGAAGAAGCTTAAATGCAAGACTATGTGAAGTTGTGGTGATTGACAGCACTGTCAAAAAAAAGACAGACCAAATTGTTAGTTTGGTATTTGGATCAATTGAAACTTTTTAGTTGCAATAGGCTGCAACTGTTTTCTGGTGGTTGTTTTAGGCACGTATTGTATTCATATGCATGCTATATTTAAAGACTGTGGAACTGTGACAGATCCAGTGCTGGCATTTAAGGGTTTCCCCAGTATACAGTGCACACTTCACGTACAAGTAGAGAATGAAAGAAACATGTATACCAGCATGACATATTTATTCAACTCCATGTTCTACTAGTCAGTCTAATGAAAAATAGGCGATAAAAATAAAACTGTCAAATGCCACCAGTTTATCTGTGAAATCTGAGGGGTTTTATTCCATTGAATCTATTTCTCAATTCTGTTTGTATTAATATCCTTAATATAGCCTACATATTTTACATTCCAGTCCATTTACGAGTAAAAATGAAGTCAATATGCTGTGAATTGTTAATATTGTTTGGGTGATTTGGGATTTATTTTTACTGACCAACCTAGGTATAACGAGAAGAAATAAAAGAAAAATGCAGAGGAATTTTATTACTACATAGAGATATAACAAGTGTGTGTGTGGTGATGACGCTACAATTTACAGTTACTTCTTATAAAGAACGCTCCCGGAAGAGATCAGTTTACAGTAGTTTGTATGTGTGTGTGCGTGTGTTTACACATGTGTGTGTGCACCTGTGAATTGGAAATTCCAGTAACTTGTGGGGGATGGAACCCAGTACTCTTCAGGTAATATTGTTGTATATGTTGTATATCAAGTGATGTTTTTTTTTTAGCACATTCATGTGGTGCGTACCAAAATCAATAACATTCCACAGACACATGCTTACACATCAAATGGCCAACCAAACCGGACATATGCATGAGGCGTAGCATGGAGGCCCTCAGTGGCAGCAGATGTCAGAAATAGCTCAGCTGTTCTGCTCATTGAGACACAAGATGAAATTAGATCGCTGAGGGAAGAAGATAGCTCATGCTGGAAGCTCGACTGTGTTTCCAACACCTGCCATCCACACCCTGCATTTCTGTCCATGCTTTTTCAGATGGGACAAGGGCGGGGTGTTGTGTGCAGCCGGCTACCATCACAGGGTTTATTTAGCACCCTATATTTCTGTCCTGTAACTCCCCCTGTTCCTATTGCCCCATTTAGGATTCCATCAACAGGAACGTCATAGCTGACTTTGCCAGCAGTCATGAAAGCATTCTGTAAACAGGAATTTCTGGACATCAGTAAAAGAAATGTAAATTGTATTTACCCATAAACCTAAACCTAAATATCCCCATGCAGTCAATTCAATTTAACTAACAGGATCAATGGAAGGGCTCGTTAATAAACATTTTAACTGTTTAAAATGTTCATTGTTTAAATATGATCATTGGTGTTTTTGTGCACATATGCCAAAAGATTTTTCTTTTTTTTAATCTCTCCTCTGTTATAATCTGATTATATTCAGATCGGCCCGATTTGCTTAAACTTAGTTTGACTTAATTTCAAATTAGAGTTCAGTGATCCCAATGCAAATACACATGAATACAAACTCCATGAGTCGGCTTGCTTTCTTTTAGTGTTTGCTGTCCACTCTGTAAACAACAAAACTGTAGCTAAGGTCCAAACTGCAGTACGTTGTCCCATGTTGATAGGACAGGTTAGTCATTACAATAGGGAACTGTCATTTTACTTGTTTTTGTATTGTACTATAAAGTGTGTGTATTAGCTATTTTTATATGTCGAATCATCCTGCTGTAAATATTACCTACCAGGTCCTGAAGGATACTTATCGTGTGTGTTTTTATGTGCTCCTTTCCAAGGTTGGGCAATATGCTACTGATGCCACCATTCAGTGGATCGGATTTGCACCTTTGTTTATTGCATTTATTCCAGTGCAACAGCATCAGTCTGACACTTGAGGTAGGAAAAGCTTCAAGTACATATTTATGATAATGAACCACATAATTGACCACATATATATCATAATATACACTATTGCTTTAAAAGTGCAATCATTATCTAGATATTACATATGCAATAAAATACTGCTTAAAAGATTACTGTGGAATACAGTAAAATCACAGCTTTTCTTTTTAATGGAAATGCTGACAGATTAAAGGGAGAGCAGGTCGTTTATATGTTATTTGCATTTGCACGTGTCTCCATCATGTGGCTGTTGTGTGCAGTGAGCCTCTGTCTTCCAAGCCAAAGTCGCAAAGTAAAGAGCTCCAGCAGTCTACTAAGGCTGTGTCTGTATGGATGGGAATGGGAACACGGGCTGCCTGCAATAACCATGTACAAATTACATGGAAACATCATATTTTCACCATACTGCTGCTTGTTCTCGTTTTAGCATTACAAGGTATGGCTTTTTATATTATGCTTTTTGTGCTTTATGTTCATATTTATGTGAATAATTATATGGGGATTATTTACATCTTTTTCAACTCCCTTTTAACTGCAGCATCGGCCCAGTGTAGGATCCTAAAGTGTAACTCAGAATTTGTGGCTGCAACATTAGACCTGGGAGGCAGTGGTGGTGGTGGTGGTGGGAAAGATGCAGGCAATGTGGGTTACTGCAGCGCGCTGCGCTCCTACGCCACCTGCACCCGGCGCACTGCTCGTGCCTGTCGAGGTGACCTGGCTTACCACTCTGCAGTGCAGGGCATTGAGGACTTGCTCATCCAGCACCGCTGCCCTAAGTCAGGGCCCACGGCTCAACCCCGTCCTCTACCCCAGGCCCCAGTATCTGGGGATGCCTGCTTTTATGAGAAAAACTATGTGCAGCGCGAAGGCCGTGCACCAGAGTACCTGCACTGTGGTGTGTTCGGGGACCCTCATATCCGCACCTTCAACAATGAGTTCCAGACCTGTGCTGTACCTGGAGCCTGGCCCCTCATTGACAACCAGTTTCTCTACATACAGGCCACCAGCTCAGCCACTAGAGAGAGCTCTCATGCCACTACACTCACCAAGGTTAGAACAGACAAATACACTTTTGTATTGTACATGTAATGGTGTCATATGCCTCACACAAGCATTATCATGCTGAAATATGTTTGGGCCTCTTTACTCCAGTGAAGGGAAATTGTAATGCTAAAGCAAACAGAGACTTTCTAGACAATCTACCCTTGTGGAAACAGTTTTGGGAAGACCCACCTATTGCTGTGATGGTCTTGGGTTCACATATTATTGGGCATATAGTGCATTTCATTATCACAGTGTAAATGATTGTGAAATGTTTATATACTAGTTGTACAGTAAACCTGTCTTTATCTCCATTTTCTCTCTGCAGGTCACTATAATTTTTAAAAACTGGCGGGAGTGTGCTGAGCAGCAGATTTACCAAGCCGAGATAGACAATGTCCCTGCAGCATTTGTAGATGGTTCTACAAGCAGTGGTGAGCGACGAGGTCAGCACAGCCTGCAGGTGCGTTCCCAAGCCCTGGGACGCCATGCTGAGATCTGGGCAGCGCACATTGGCACCACAGTGGTGGTACGTCAGAGCGGCCACTCGCTGGGGCTGGCTGTGCGCTCTCCACGTGCCATTATCGAATCATATACCCCTGAGCAGGACTTGCAGCTGTGCCTGTGGGGATGCCCAGCATCTCAGCGCTTACAAACACCACCTGTGTGGCCCACCACACATGCATACATACACTGTTCATCGTTATTGCCAGCACAGGATATCTACTTCCAAGCATGTCTTTTTGATTTGCTGGCCACTGGGGACATGAACTCCAGCTCGTCTGCGCTCGAGGCTTTGGAGGATGCCCGAGCCATGATTGCTGACCCAGAAAAGGTGCATCTATTAGCAGCTGCGGCAACCATCAGGCAACCATCATGGCTCATGACAGCATTCATGACCCTGCTTACAATTAGACTCATGTTTTAAATGTGATCATACTGGTATCACTAAAATGGCAGCTATTTTCTATTTTGAGATTTTATATAAAAAAAAATAGTCATACTTCTTTGATGTCCTATTTTCTCAAAACCTTGATGACTAAACAAACAGATCTATATAAAATGGATGTCCTGATATATAATTATATGTGACCTGAAATGTGGGATGTTATTGTTAAGTTAAATTACAATACTGTAATATTATTTAATGTAGAAATCTCTGTTATTATGACTAGGTTGAAAGGAATGGATGTCCCACAGGATGTACTCGAGTAGACAGTCTGGAACTGTCTCTTGAGAGACTCAGTATTATGTTATTTAAAAATATGTAAATGAAATCTTGGTAAATTTTTGATATGATCTTTTTCAATTCATATTAAAAAAACATGAAAACATATTAGGTTGTAGGCCTTCTATTACCACAAACAATGGCTTCTAATTTTAAAACAGTTCTAAAACCAGATACTGTTTTCACAGTTACCATTCCTTCAGTGTTTGAGGTAAATCACGGCTGGGACCACAGTGACTCTGGACTGAGTTTTAACATATTATTGTAATCTACATCAACACATCTACCAGATTTATTCATGAATAGTCATGTCAAGCTCTCATTGTGTACCTTGTTTTACTTGTGTGCATATATAGTACCAGTCAAAAGTGGACACACCTACTCCTTGAAGATTGTTTTTCTTTTACTATTTTCTACAATGCCAAAGGCTATGAAAGGTATAAAAAAAAAGAAAAGCAAAAAGTATTAAAAAATGTCAAGCAAGATGTTTTATATTTTACTTTCTTCTTAATAGTCACTGTAAACTTTAATGACAGCTTTTGATTTTTTTCTTTTTTGAAAGATTTTCCAACAGACTTGAAGGGGTTTCTGTATGTGTTCAACACTTTCTGACTTTTAATAGTTTGCAAAGCTGGCAGAAAAGTAATCTGTCTTAATATACAAAAAAAAGAGAATACAAATTTTTTTTTGATGTGTTCACTACTGTTCTACAATGTGGAAAATAGAAAAATAAAGAAAACAGTAAATTGTGGGGATCTAAACTAATTAATAAGATTCAAGACTGACACTCAAAAAATAAGCATGCATATCAAATTCAATATACAGTAAATGGCTAATGTGGATGAATATAACACGTTAACTTAAAAGTTAACTTAAAAATATACTAGATGTACTTATAAGCAAAATGTTTTTCAAAATGTTGAAAATAAAATTAGAAAAATTCCTACAGTAGGCTATATGGTTTGCTAAAAACTAATTGCACTGTTATGGAAGACAACACAAAGAACACCCTTTGATACAGCGGACAAGGCAAGTCTAATCAAATCCTTGATTAGAAAAAACAATATATACTCAAGCTTCAACAATTATTTGAGAATATTTTAATATCTTTTGGCAATTATGTAAAGCTTTGGATTTTGGAAGACATGAGCAAGTTAATAACTGATCAGAGCTGTGTTTCTTTTTATTTTTTTATTTTATTATTGTTGTTGTTTTTTTAAACCTAATTAAGCTTATATATAAATAAAAATATAATAAATAAATAAATATTACCTGAAGGTGTCTACAATTATAAATAAAAAGAATAAAATATTTATTTTTAAATATTTGCTGAAAAAAAAAAACTTGAATAAAAAGGTGTGTGTAAACGTAGCCTGGAGCCTGACAGGATAACTCTATATACAAAATGTAAAAAATATATATATATAATTTTTTTAAGATAGGGGCAGTGGTGACTCAAAGGGGCAGTGTTAACTTTTAAGGCTCTGGTTACTTATCAGAAGGTACGGGCTTCAAGTGCTAGCACTGTCAAGCTGCCGCTGTTGAGCCCTCGCATGGCCTGTAACCCTGTTCGCTCCAGAAGCGGTGTATGCTGGCTGACCGTGCCCTCTAACCCCATCTTTCTATCTGGGATATGTGAAAAAAAAAATCTTTCCATTGTGCTGTACAAGTAATTTAATCTTAATCACAATAAGTAGAATGATTCTGTTATTTCTAAGAATTAGTTTAATGGTACACTATTCTGGGAGTTCAAAATGTGCTGCATTGCTAATAACAAAACCAAATATTGATAAAACTGTAATAAAACGGTTAGCAATAATACCATTACTTTTAGACATACAGTAGAAGTTAAGAGTTGTTTTCAAAAATCACTCAGTAGATGGCAGTACAGCTACCACCAACAGAAAGTGAGACAGTGGGGGAGTGAAACTGCTCGGTCTTCTCCTATGAGTGACTCTGTGCCAGCATTTGATCACTGCCCACATTATACTGGCTGAGGAAGATATATACTCTGGCTGAGTATGCTATCTGCATTGCACACTTTGCAAAAAGATCAAAGCTCTTCAAGACTAAGGTACACATCACTAATGTAGATATGTCACTGAAAATGTGAGTTCAAAGTATAAACCAAGGCTTTTAATCTGCTTCCAAACACTTATAAAAACTGACACATATTATTAATAATAATAATAATAATAATAATAATAATAATAATCACCACCATCATCATAATCATCATCATCATAATCATCATCATTATCATCATCATTTTAAAAAGGCTGGGCTCATACATGAAAACCTCCAAATCTATGACAGGTATCAAGTTTGAAATTTATGATATTTAGCATTTTTGGCAATGTCACAGTGGAATCCAATCTGCATGTATAAATGGGTTAAGATCTTGTGACTATAAAGGTCTTAACATATGATTTACATCATTCATCCTCATCAAATAATTTAATGAGCATTCATATTCTATGGACGAAGATATCCTAGAAGAAACCATTTGAAAAATCTTGTACTGTACCTCATATTTACTGAATGTTTTACACTTAACACTAGCTCTAAGTCCTGTATATAATATCCATATGCATGTTGTACATATTACCAGTAAAATACAGGGAGTGCTATTTAGCTAAACTAACACTTCAGATATCTGTAGATGATCATTGTGGTGTTGCTAAAAGATGCTAAATGGTGATGTAGCCTGCAATGACCAGATATACACCAAAAACATAAATGCTTCTGACAGGTCAAGTGAAAAACATTGATTATTTTGTTACAATGGTACCAGTTCAGGGGTGGGATATATTGTATTAGGCTTCAAGTGAACTGTAAGTCCTTAAAAGGGGTGTGTTGGAGTCTCCAAAACAGCAAGTCTTGTGGTTTTTTTTTTTTGTATGCAGTGATTAATACCTAACAAAGATGATGCAAGGAAGGGCAACCAGTGAACCAGTTATATGGTCATGGGCACCCAAGGCTCACTGATGTGCATAAACAACAGACAGGTTTGAGAAACATGACAAAGAGGTCAAGGTGTTGACGAGGCTTTTAAATTGTAGATTTTGCTTCACTGATAGCTACTTATCCAGACCCTGCAAAGATGCAGCTCCTCCCTCTTATGTGTAGTGCAAGAAGTCTATATATTTACAAAAATAGGTTTACGTATTTAATTGTTATTCTATATAATTTTGCTTAGATTGTGGCAATAATAGTGATTGAACTATAATAAAAATGCTTGTCAAAGTGTTAAGAAACATTTGAGTACACAATATTTTAGTACACATTTATGTACCAGAACATATACAGTGCCTTAAAAAACTTATAGCATAAAAAAGTTTTGTCGATAATTTAAATAAAAAAAATTAACTCTAATATATTCTAGATTAATTACACATCAGGTGAAATACTTCAGACCACTTTTGCTTTGATATCAATTATTAATGCTTACAGCTCAAAAAAATAAAAAATTAAGTATCTCAAAATATTTTAATATTTTTGAATAGATTTGAATATAAGATCAATCAAAACAGGATTTACAATACAGAACTGTTCAACTTCTAAAATATGTTTATTTATGCACTTAATACTGCATCAACACTACAAATTACTGCATCAATGTGGCATGGCATGGTGATCTTGAGAAAATGATGCTTCTTGAGAACCATGGCAAGGTTGCTTTGCTTTTTGAGAACCATCAAACATGTAAGTTTGACATAGCTGCAGGCTTTCATTCCAGCTAAAGAGGAGCACACCTGCTCAGTTGATCAAACAGTTAAATAAGCCGGACTTCTATTAATTTGATAATTTGCATATACAGGTGAGGATCACTGTGATAAACCTTATTAGAAAGCAATACTAACTATTATTAGAAGTTAGAACAACAAAAACATGTATTGTTTCTATAATAATAATAATAATAATAATTATTATTATTATTATTATTATTATTATAATTATACATTTGTTATTATTAATAATAAGTTTATTAAAAATACTATATAATATAAAAATATAACATATTCATATAATAACACTAATAACACTAATAATAATAATAATAATAATAATTATTATTATTATTATTATTATTATTATTATTATGTAGAAAAGTTGCACCTTTTCTCCCCGTGTTGGTGTAGTGTTTCTCTAGGTTCCCATTTTCCAAAAACAGCCAGCTAGGCAGAATGGCTCCACTAAATTGCTGCTAAATCACAGCATCAATCACAACTTTTTTAGCTTTTGAGGATCCATGTAATAAAAGGATGCATGCACACTCATAATGCCTCCCGACTGTGTCAGTAAGGATGTCCTAGGAAGAATATACCTTTGCACCTGTAAATGGGAATATAGTTGTTGCTGTTGTTAACTTCTCCCATTGTGGGGTACCACAGCTTCCTATCTGATCTGCACAACTGGGCACAGGTTTTACGCCGGCTGCCTTTCCTAACGGTCCCATTTTTTCTAGGCTTGGTATCGGTGCTGCATCCAGTGGCTTAGGTTTGGGCATTGGGTGGGAACTAAACCCAGGCCTTCTGCATGGCAGGCGAGAAACCTTCCACTAAATTGCCCAACATAGGAATATAATTTAAAAAAAAATTTTTTTATATATACTGTAAACCTTTACTCTAACAGCTAATTCAAGGTAAGTCACATGTTGTACATCTTCACAGGTGGTAGTAGATGCATATTAATGGTTGAAAGTATAAAAGCTAAGGTAAGGACATTTTTCTTTACATGTAGGATCTGTTTTCACCAAAGAAAAATGTCTGTGATTCAACACTGAAAAAAGTGTGAATGCTTTATTTAGGGGAAAGAATGAAATAGAGACAGAACCTTATATAATAAGTTC
>JAOVVA010000048.1:24210495-24242151 GCA_028565275.1 Leiocassis micropogon
TATTAGAAGTTGGCACCTCCACATCATTGCATTCAGTTTTTATTCACGATTTGTATAGTGTCCCAACTTTTTTGGAAATCCGGTTTGTATATATATATAGAGAGAGAGACAGTAATAGTAATAGAGATTTCAAAACTATGAAATAACACATATGGAATTAGGTAATTATGTAACAACTACAACAGTCAGTAGTTATTTTAAGACATGAAGGTCAGCTGTTCTGGAATAGTTCAGTATTGTCAAATGCAGCTGCAAAACCCAACAAGCACCATGATGAAACTGGCTTTCATGAAGACCATCCCAGGAAAGCAAGACCAAAACTTACCTCTGCTGCAGAGGAGAAGTTCATTTAGATGCCTTCAGCATTCTTTTACAATGTAGAAATAAATAAAAATCAGAAACATCCATGGAGTTAAAAAGTGATCCCAAACTTTTGAGCGGTAGTGCATATATGCACAATTTGTGATAACAAATGCTCTGTAAGACAATGTAGAGCCAAAATTATTGTTAAGTGCACAAATGATCTCTGATGCAACACATGCCATAGTGAAGATGAGTTAGAAATGGCAGTTTGCTAGTTCAGTAAGATGCTGTATTTAAGTGTTAATGAAACATATAGGCCACTTTGAATTAACCGGATCACTGTGTCCAAAATACCTCCTTCGGTATAGTATTTTACATTCATTCATAAATCAAACCTAAATCACTAGGCTCATTATCATTTATTGGGGATATAAATAGACTTATGGATACACACAGGTGTTTATTACTATTACAGCAAGAGAAAATAATCCCACTGTCTAAAGCTTGCTTATAACAAGTGTTATATTGGAAAAAGTTTCTGAATGTACTCAATAATCAACTCAAGTGTTAGCCAAAAACTGCATTTAATATTCAAATAACATTGTATAAAACTTTAAAATTGTGTACAAATTGTGCTCCTTGTTTCTGTTTAACAATTAAAATTACAATAAAAATGATATAACTAATCCAAAATGTTACTATTAATGAGAAACAAAATATACAAATATCAGTCTACCTGGCTACAAATCTCTTTTAGAACATTTTATGTCGTGTATTTTCATACACTGAAAAATCTCAATTGGTCAAATCTATTGTGCTCATTTAAACAAGGCAACGAGTTTATGTTACATCTTCATGAAATTGTCTAATTACTGTACATTTAAAACTAAATTTTTTGTGTGCTTGTAAGTAAACCTCAACTGAGTAAAGTTGATTATATCTTACAGCATGTTGATCCACCCATAGGTTGCACTTTATTTATGTCATGTCCAATCTCATTGTGAAGAAAATTTCATGTGTTTCTGTATAACAAACTCAGCTGCCCAGAGAAATCGTCAGCAATCCAGCCATTATTTAATGTGTGAGGGATTCAGATTCACTCAGCTTATCATTTGTGGCTTTGCAGTTCTGCATCAGTAAACAGCCTCATCCATATTGTCATCACTGTCTGCACTGAAATCCTCTCCATTTTCAAAATATGACATGATGTAGTCTGTCTCCTGTTTAAATAACCATAAAACACACACATACACTTTTTTTTAGACTGGAACAGGAACACGTCACATATATGATTATTATCTTGTCGACCACTATGGAAACCTTACCTCTTCAAACTCTTCTTCATCATACTCCTCCCCCCCCTCTGCTTCTTCATCCTCTGCTTTTTTCTTTTCACCCTCTCCTTCATCAGAACTCACCTCCTCCTCTTTTTTCTCCAGCGTCTAAAGGATTATATTTGACAGAAAATTCGTGAAAATGAATTGGTCATTCATTAACTAATTGTTATTTATCAGCCAAAATATTTGACCACTGAAAATAATTTTTCTATGATGTGTAGACAGATTTTATTTGATTTAACTATAGAATAACAAATAATGTGCAAGTTGTTTGTATAGTAGGATAATTGGATTAAAGCATACCTCCAGTTTGCGGATGATATCTTTATCCACTTCTGGCTGTTTCCTGGTTTTGGGAAAGACAGTGCTTCCTAAAAACACACATTTCACCAAAAACAAGACCATCTATGCTTAGTTCAAGATAGAAGACAAAATGATAATGTGTAAACAGTATCAGTTAGCATTAAACAGCACTAGGCTGGAAAAACAAGCATTAACACTGATAATAAAAATCAACACTGAAAAAATGACAAGAATGACATGCATTTACAGACTGTTAATAACCAAGCTGTGTAAAGATTTTGCCTGTAATATACTCCTTTTCTAAATCTCATGTAAATGGAGCACACCAGTTAGAATGTATTATATATTTATATCTTGTTTTATAGAGGTGTATCTTGTTGAAAATGATATTAAAGCAATAAGATACATAACAAAGGTAGAAAATGCTAAATGCATGCTACCCTCTCAATGTTCTGAGAAAACACTGTTCTCTACACCTCTTGTTTTCTGCATCGTTCACCACTCTGTCTGCAGCCTTTCATTTTGAAGGTGTGTGTAATGGCACAGAGTGCTGTCTTCCTGATTTCCCCTGAGACAGCAATGAGTCAGAGCCTACCTTCCACACTTAAAGACAAGAAGACAAGGCTGCCTCTTCCATGTGCTCTAATTTATGCCATTTACCCTCTTTAAAGATGTGTGGCTACAGAAAGGCCTGAGTGCTGTGAAAGGACACACAACTGCAGTGGAAAGCAACTTATAAATTCACACTGCTAACAAGCAGAGGATTTCACTTTTCAAAGGAAATGTATTTAAAGGCTGACATCATTTCTGTCTAAAAGCTCTGTGTGTATCCTCTGCGGCCTGTGAGACTGAAACAGCTTTCCCACCAATATAGTGTGCAGTGTTACTGTGGTGTGGCTTTAGATTGTTTCTCTGAAGAGCAGAAAGTAGAGCTGCTAATCAGCCTGATTCTGCATGCATGGAAGTGTTCGTTCAGGATGTTGAGCAAAATGCAGCTCACTAACTCTCGCTTGGAGGCCTTTTCACCCGCACACGCAGCTCTTTCGGCAAACGCTTCCAGTCTGGAAAAAAAAAAACAAAAAGGAAAAAAAAACAATTGCAAAATTATTATAAAAACAAAGAAAACAGAAAAGACAACAGAATATAGAATCAGCCAAAAAAAATATACAGGAAAATTTATATATAAATATTTTAATACTAAATGTATTTCTATTTGTTATATATTGATTTATGATATAATAATAATACTATTAATTTCATTATAATTTAATTTCAGCAATAATTATAATATTATATTAATATAATATACACCATTGTATTTTTCTTGTCCTAAAGTGTATATACATTTCTTTGGATGACTCTGTATTAATGTGAAATTATAATACAATATATTATATAATTATATAATTATATAAATTAATAGAAAATTATTATTTTAGTCAACTGTTATGAGCAACACGTGTAACAACAGTGTCTGGTTGTCCAGTGATATAATTTAAGGACCAAACAGTTGATATAATCATTTTAACATGCTCCAACTTGCCTAAGACTTGCCTTCCAAAATGCAAAATAATTATACGTTATAGGGAATAAGAGTAATGTGTGACTACAGCTGAGCTGCATTAACATCACATGTGAAATTGAAAATAAAATTAAATCATAAAAAAACTCGAATGTGTCAATCGACCATGTAATCAAAATAGCGCTGTGCTAGAAAACATGCACATTCATTTCTTTATTATTTATTCAGCTGCAGATATTTTTACTTCCACTTCTAAAGTTAATTTATTATTTATTATTAATTATTTAATAATTTTTTATTACAGTTCATGCATTAGGACTCTTAATATATACTAATAATAGGAACAATGATTAATACATATTAATAATGGGAATGTCAATACATAGTTCATATATAGCGTTATTTACATATATACATATACATGTGTGTGTATATATATATATATATATATATATATACACACGTTATTTAACATCTTTAACAATATGTTTATTATATTGCTTATTGTATAGTTTATTATATGTATTTATTGTCCCTCCTCCTGTTTATCACTGTTACATGAGAGTGTGTAACCTTGAGACCTTGAGAAAATTTTACTTCTAATATTGCCATTGTCTATGAAGAGAGGAATAGAAATATAGCCTTGACTTGAATATTAAGGTAGTACATAAACAAATATGCACGTCTAACTGTGTCTGTATTGCAGTACTGTTCTCAACAGCCAGAGCTTTGTTGAAGATTAATTAGTGTGCTGAGAACCAATCCTCGCTTCATGGTAATTTGTCATTCAATTAACAGTGTCAATTCAGGCTCCATGGGAGTGATGATCCAATGGAACAAACCTCAGCGACATCCCATAATAACACTGCAGATCAAGTTTCAGCGAAACATTCAGCCCTGTCATGTTAAGGAACATGCATTCTCAAATAAAACATCTACCTGGGCTCCATTCATTGGTGTTGTCAGATGGTTCCATATTCTGATATTTGTCAGAGTAACGTTCCACATCTGCCAAAAGAAATAAAAAAAAGAAATGAAACCATCTGCTTATAACAAAAACAACAAATGTAGACAGGATAATAATGAATAGAATATATATTTGTAATGCATGACAACTGTCTGTGTATAAAATATATCTACAAATTGTAAATAGAGCTCTCTTATAAACTTGCTAGTGCATCATCATGAACCAAAGCTAAAATGACTGAATTACTGTCCACACAATTTAGGTCAGTAACCAGCCACTGTCAGCTCCATCATGAAAACTGCACTGCAGAATGACAAGATTTACAACCTCATGACCTACCCCCATGAAAATGGTCTCATCTCTGCCTAATACGTTAATGATAAAACTGTAGCTGATGTAATGAGTTGTGATTTATTGCTGAGTGGAGAATCAGTGACCTTTCTTGGGTGCAGCAGGTCGTATGTAGAAAGGCAGAGTCTTCATGGCACCTCGGAACTCCTGCTTCAGAGCTAGCATATATTCTGCTTCTTCTCCTGTCTGTAATGGCACTGGCTTGTGCTCCAATGGCTTTCCATTTAAACAACATGAAAGACAAAATTATGTTTAACATGAAAAACATAGTTATATGAAGTCATGTTACAGCAATATTCATATAAATTCTCAGAATTGCAGTATTGTCTGAGCAACATGATGCTCTGCAGGGTGTCACAAGAAACAAACAACAATTTACTAGAAAATAAAAAATATACATTTTGGGGTAAGTCTATTGTATGTAATAATAAATACATAGTTATCAAGTGTCTAGCCATATGTGCTGTAAGTCACCTATAACATAACTGTCCTGTGGCTGATTTTTAACATCTAATTCATTTACTTCCTCTTACAGTGAAAATGTAATATGGTGAGACAGAATGCTTGGCTCATTTGTGTTCATTTCAAACATTTTACATAATTAAGACAAGGCTAAAGGCAACATATAGACTATCCTGAAACAAGCTTGAAATAAAAACCACTAGACAAAACAAAAGTTATTTAAGGTAAATTAATTCTGTTTCTCTAAACTAGGTGAACTATTTTAAAAGGCTGGAGTTTGTATCTTGTTTGCTGGCAGTAGGCTACCCAATTAATTGCATTTTTTTGTTATCTTAACCTTAGCTTCTAAAACAAGCTTAAATGCTTAAATAGTAACAAAAAAATATTACATACTGACAAAGGCAACAAACAGGGAGAAAAATGTGAGACTGAATCTGTAACAAAAAAATTAAGATATGTCTGATGTTTGATCTCAAACAAGACAACTCAATCTCAACTTTGGCGTTTAATAATTTATTCAAGCAAAAGTAAAAAATACTCTTGAAATACTAAGGCACTTGTAAGAATAGCTCTTATGTCTTATGCAAAGGCAGACATTTACATCTGCAGTGTTACTTTTGTCTCTGTTCTTCTATGGCATTTTCTTCTGTTGTTGAATCTCAAATGGTGTGCCCTACATATAGTGCACTACTTATTGTGTACAACACCATAAGTACTGAATAAGAAGTGATTTGAGATTCTGTCTATGTGTTTTATGATGTGCCATTTTTTTATTTTTATTTCTCATCTATGTGGAATATTGATGAGGTGTCATATCTTTGCCATAATCTGTGTTAAACTGATTCCCAGTGTGGATCAGCATGGTCTGCAATCATGACTGATATGGACTACAACACATCACTATCACAAACCTTCTCATATATCATGCAAAAGGACTTTTACTCCACACTGACTTTGTGAAGGATATGCTGTGTGTATTCCCACAAGTCATTACCTAACCTTGATTTTTTTTTTGTGTTTCCCCCGGTTCTGAATCTGTTAGTGGTTTCCTCGTCTTGCTCTTGCCTGCTCTTGATGCTTTGACCTTTGCCTGCATACTGACTATGATTCTGGACTTACATTTGTGTATCGTTTGCTAGGTATAATAAAACCCTCTTGACCTACTCTGCCTTCACAACATGAGGATGGTGTCAGGATGTTGATCTTTTTATTATGCACATTTTTAAACAAATAATTTTGTTATAATAGTTTTATATTGTGAAATAAACCTTATATAACAAACTCCTTTCGTCTTATGTTCTGTATCACAGCCAGTCACATTTATCACATCTTATAGCATCATATTCAACACCTTTATATAGGCACACTATTATTACCCATATTGTGTAGTCCCTAGTTTTTAACATGTTGTGCATCTTCACTCTCTTTGCTTCCCTTCAAATTTTGTGTTCTAGAGGACTGAGACAAACCAGAAATTGTGCCACTGTAAAACTATTTACGGATTTAAACCAGACACTGACTCATGGCCTATATAGTATATGATTTAGAGCTACAGAGATACAAGAGACCAGCATTTGGCAGGGAGGTGGAGAGGCTCCAAACATTCACATTAAAAACGAGTATTACTGTTATTTTAGTAAAACAACATACAGTACTGTGCAAAAGTCTTACGCACTCCAGATTTGTACATACATTTTTTTGTCTTTCAGAAGAAAAGAAAAAACATTCAACTAATTTCCACATTCTGAAAAAAAGAAAAAAAGAAAGAAAAATTATCAACACTAAAGGAAGCTTGGAGCAACTCACCAGCCAATTCTCATGGGCAAACTCTAAACCAGTCCATGCGCTAACGATCCTGGGTTAACTACAGTACCTGGGTTAAGCAATTTGCATATAATTTAATATTTAGTTTAAATTAAATTGTTATGTTCTAACACAGTTGCCACAAATAGCTGGCATTTGATTAACTCCTGCTAGAACAAGATAACTCAGCATTTGGTTAAGAATTCTCAACCAGCAAGCAAGAAGTAAAGAGGTGAATCACCATGTACCTTATTACTTACTTGTGTTTGGATGTGACAGAAATTATTCCCAACTTTTATAGAAAAACTTTATATACAATAACATCAAAAGAATAGACACACCTAATTCCATGGTATTTCCTGATTTTTTTTTTTTTTTTTTTTTTTTACATTGTAAAATAATGCTGAAGGGATTCAAACCATGCAATAATCTCATTTGAACAGTTGATTTTGAGATGTGTTTGCTACTTAAATGTGTTTGCTGTCAAATGGTGATTTTTAAGGCAGGTAACTCTAAATGAACTTCTCCTCTGCACAATCACAAAACTTTTGACTGGTACTCTATAGCTAGTAAGGGTTAGCTAGTTAGGTTACAGGTTTTCAGTCTCCATGTGGAAACGAGAATTGATTTTATAATTTATTTTTAGCTAGCAATGTCACTTGAATCAACAAAACTTTGATCATTTTGGCTAGGTTTTGTTTGCACCTGCCTACAAAAATGATGAAATCAATGTTACTTATTCTATTTCCTAAAACATAAACAAATTACAAATTTATACCACAGAAACCCGAAACAGGAGAAAGTAGCAATTACTGAGGATGAATGACATCTCTAGAAACCAGTATCAGGTCAGTCTCATGATGCTACACATGTGAGTCATGAAGTGATTAAATGGTGAGAATGTTCCCATCATCAGCTAGAAGTCAAGAAGCCTCTCTTCAGTGGTGAAACCAAGTGGTGATCAAATCACCAAGACTTCCTACTGAGAGAAATTTATTACTTTGTTCTTTGCTCAGTAGTTTATATTTTGTTATTTTCAGCAGTTTGTCTTTCTATGTGGTGTTTAGGTGAGGACTGAGTGATTGATTGATTGATTTGTAACTGATATAATGTATTATTTGTATTTTTTATATTCTTTTTATTACTATTTTAAAAGCGTAGTCTAGTTCTTTGTAAATGTATCCTGTACAACGTCCTTCCAAAGAAATGTATTAAACAGTTAGTTCTGACAGAGTAATCTGACTGGATGAGAGGCATTCCATTACTGGTGATAATGCATGGTAATAACACTGGGATGTTTAACTACATGTATCATTCTGTGTCCTTGGTGTTCCACAACCATAAAGTAAACTACTGTAACTGATGGTCGCCGCATTAGTGAAAATAGGTCAGTACAGTCCACAGTACTAAGGAGAGAGCAGCTACATGCAAAAACCTACATTTAAGGCCAGTAACAATCTGATATCGCTAGGTTATTTTAAACAACACTCTTTCTATGTAATAACTGGTTCAGTAATAAGTGACTGTTTTTTTTATTCTCTTCAGCTTTTGCCTACATAGTACCAGTAAGAATATAAAACTACTTTCACCCCTGTTAATTAACTGTTAGTCACCAGCTCCTCTAGTTGCAGTTAGGTAGCACTGAAGGACGTGTGTTGGTGGAGCAAAATAACTGGTTAAATAAACAAATCACAATCTGTTGATAATAAATGGTGTCTGTTAAACTGTTATATATAAGTAATATCACACTTCTGGTTGTGCTCTTGTGCTAAATATCAGCACTCCCTCTCATGTGACATCGCTTAACCATAAAATAAAACAAGCTCATCAAAACATCAGGTGTTTTGTCACAAATTGCACAATTATTTCATTAGTTCCTGTGTGTTCATTAACAAACTATCATGTCTTTCATGATGGATTCACAGACACTCTTTCATATATCTCATATCCATATCTACCAGTCTGACGGAGTCATACTTTTTGTATTAGCCAGATGCTGGTGCTGATGTTCTTTGGTACTCCACAGTTAAACTTAACTACAGACTGCAATAAAGTAAAACATGTGTATGTATACACAGCATTTTACATTGTATGTAACTCACAGGAAACAGTGGTGTAGGCTGGACAGTGGATGGTGGAAGGTTCTCTCCTTTGCCTATTCCCACTGCCTCCACAGGAAAACTGAGCTGAGCTCGTCCTCTGGCACGACCTCGCCCTGCCATTCTCAGCTCACATTCAGCCGCTATCAATGTGCAGTTTCTGAAAATGGACCAAAGATGTCATGACAGTGTAACTAAAGACATGTTACAGGGTGTCTGATAATTCAGTAAACAATAATACATACACATGCATTATTTGTCTACTTATTCAAGTATTGTTTATATTTCTTCATTTCTTACAAGTGAAAAAGGTCATTAACATTGGATAAAAGAGTAGTGTTTTGGATTTCTTGGTAATCTCATTAATTCATGACTTTTTAGACATTGTATATGATTTAGAGCTACACAGATACAAGAGACCAGCATTTGGCAGGGAGGTGGAGAGGCTAAAGACATTCACATTAACAACGAGTATTACTGTTATTTTAGTAAAACAACATACAGTACTGTGCAAAAGTCTTATGCACTCCAGATTTGTATATATATATACATTTTTTTTGCCTTTCAGTAAAAAAAGAAAAAAGAAAAAAAACATTCAGCTAACTTCCACATTCGGCACCCTTCAAAAGAACACTTGCAGAATTTGCAGGGTTTAGCTGATTTTTAGACTTGTATCATTAGACAAATATTGAACACCACCAAAATGTTTAGGAATCAAAGAAGATGTATTTCATAAGCAACAAAATACAGCTAAATTCTGTACACAGATAAGAACAAAATTAAGCTTTTTGCAGATACACATTTAAGCCAGAAAAAAGTGTATGTAAAATATATCAAATCAATAATAATAATAATTGTGGTGAATCACTGATTTTGATTGTCACTTCAATAATCCAAAATATTAGGGGTGCTCCGATCAGGGTTTTTACTAATCCAGGGCCAATCACTAATCCATGATCACAGAAATCAGAACTGGCCATAACAACCGATAACAATCGCTGATCACAGGTGTGTAGGTTATTGAGATCTTCCAGTTAAAGTTTCGTATTTATTGTGTAGTATTGTTTATTTACTAGCAGTAAAGATAAACAGTACTCTAAACAGCAGTGCGCAAATATAATTAAGACCTGAGAAAGTATCATAAAATTTTAAGTTTTATTTAAAACAAGGAAACAAATGCAATATATTCCTTTCTGTTATTTCATGTAGACTAGAAAGAAACGGGAACCAAAAGAATAGTCTATGCTCGGCTAAAGAGCAAACATTTTCTATTCCTTATCTAGCATCAGGGGAGAAGAAATGCTGAAATGCTTATCTGAAATGCGCCTGTCCTACTATACTCACTTATTATGCATGCAACACATGGAACAAAGCTGTCAATGAATAAAAAATCAAAACTCTACACCAAATGTTTTTAAATAAACATAGACATCAGTCACTTTGTATTTGGCGAGCCAATCATGGCTACTTGTTAGTAGTATTATAAATATCGGACCTTCTGCATATTTAAGTGACAGTCTATTCCTCTTATCATCCAGAATGTGTCCAACTCATGCCCACATGCACAAAGCGGTAAAGTAAATCTGGTGTTCTGCCTTTTCACAAAATTCTATCATCACGTAAATTGATAGTCACAGAACCCTATCAAAAATGGTAAATGATAAAGAGGTAAATGTTCTATAACAATAAGCAGAGCATAATTTGATTTAATTATTTTTGGAGGATTTCGGGGTAGCATAGTCTTATAGACAAATATTCCCATCGAATCATGCGCACAGCACATTATCAGCAAAACAAATGAAACAGTTCCCAAGCTTGTCGGTCTTGGTATGCACCAAACCCTTAGGTAGCAAAAAAAAAAAAAAAAAAAAAAAAAAAAGAGCATTGGCAGAACACTGGGCTGCCTCGGCCAAAGCTGGAAACCGCTCTTTATTTCTCTCTTTGTTGTAAAAATTAAGTGATTATTTGCTGATTTCAATCAGCAGCCGATCTATCAGAGCACTCCAACAAAATATGAATACCTGTCAACAAAGAAATGATCGTGGCACAAAACGGCTGTGTTTCAAAGGCAATTTTAGTCTCTGAATTTAAACCAGCACAAATCCAAGAAAATAAAAGCTCACAAAAATGTGGTGTTTAGAGGAAGGTCCAAGATCCATCTACGAGTATCTTCAGTCCTGTTAAACTTTAAGGGAAGATCCTCAGTGCTTTTAGTCTCGCCGCAGACAACTTCAAGAAAGACTATTTGTAGAAGCGCAAGTAATTTTGTTTTTTTTTTGCATGTTACATGAGTCATGTAGCCACACTATATGGACAAAAGTATTTGGCCAAATATGTTAATTATTGAATTCAGGTGTTTCATTCAGGCCTCTTATCCCCAGTGAAGGGCAGTCTCAATGCTTCAGCATATCAAAACATCTTGAACAATGATAGGCTCCAACAGTGGCAACAGTTTGGGGAAGGCCCTGCTGCAAAAGGGGGACAACTCAACTCTATATTAAAGTATATATATTTGGAATGCCATACAAAGCCATTGGAAGTTTGGCCAAATACGTTTGTCCATATTGTGTACGTAGTGTAGTGTACGTGTTTAGGAAGGGTGCCAATACTTTTGGAGCTGACGGTGTCAATTGTGCATCACAGAACAGTGGCTAAAGCTGTGCACAAACCAAAGGAGTATAAAACCTTTACAGTAATAAAGTGAAATACACATCTGCACTTACTGTTAATTCTCGTGCCTGGTGTTCGTGGAGTCTAGTGAAGAAGTTCGTATTTTAAGTACAAAAACAAAAGAGAAAACAAAACAAACTATCTAAGGAGTTAGCCAGCTAGCTAAGCATGCTAGCTTTACTGTAAGTGTCCCCGCGCAGCACCACTTCATCAGGTGGTGTTAATAATGCAAACAAATCACATTTTGTTAATTACACAGTCATAACTAAATGTGCGCGATATTAGCGCACGGCTAAGTCGGGTAGGAAGTTCCGCGCCAAACAAACGTAAACCAAATGCACAGCGGAAGTGGATACACGTCCCGCCTCCAAACAGCACAGCAAATCAGAAACTGTCTGCCGTTTCACTTCCTACGAACTATGTGCGCGCGCTTGAGAACGTCAGGCTTAATGCAATGCAACCATAACAGCTATTAGCCTCGACTCAGGCTAAATCTGCAAGACAAAGCATTAAATGGTTATACTCTGTATATTGTTGATGACATATGCATGGGGGGAAGTAGAATGGTATGGTCCGGTACTGTGTTTCATTAATAGAAAGTGAAGGGAGCAGCTGCCAACCCAAACCCACATTCAAAAAACAGTCACAATAGCACTGTGCTATTGTGACAGGTTTTTAAATGTGGGTTTGGGTTTGAATGGGAGCAGTGGTGGTTCAGAGTGCCTAGACACTGAGTTACAGATCGAAAGGTCGGTGGTTCGATCCCCAGCTCCATCAGGTTGCCATTGTTGGGCCCTTCAGCAAGGCCCTTAACTCTATCTGCTCCAGCGGCGCTGTATCGTGGCTGACCCTGTGCTCTGGCCCCAGTTAGGCAGGGATATGCGAAGAAGGAATTTCACTGTGCTGTAATGTATATGTGACAAATATAGGCTTAACTTAAGAACATATACATGTTTACTGATGTTATGCTAAACAGGACTTCCGTCTTTACTATTTCTAAGTTGTCCCAAATTGTCTCTGAACCATCGGTTACTGCTAGTTAAGAGTAGCTCGTTTCTGCTAGCTAGAGCAGGAGCTTCCACCAACACAGTGTTCACGAATCACTTCACCTTTGTTTATGGCTAACACATGCTATAAAGCCAACTAGCCTCTAACACAAGGCTAATCCAAAATCCCTTTCTAACTCTTGAACAAGGGCACTACCTTGGAACCCCAAAGGTTAGCTGATATTTTAAAGCAGAATAAGTGAAAAAATAAAAAGAAACTTGCGGGATTAACAGGTGATAAAGCTGGCCATAGCTTTATCAACTTCCCTCTCATTAATAATTCATGAGCATTAATATGTTGCAGACACACATTATTTTTATTATGAATGGATGTTACCAGTTGGGCTGATAAAAATGTAAGTTAAGAAGCTATCAGCGTCCTGACAGATTAGGCATCTAGTAAAATATAATCATTGCAGAAGCTTTTAGGAGGTCTTTCACCTTTTAAAGTCTCAGGGACATTTGGCACACCCAGACATCTCA
Organism: Leiocassis micropogon; assembly: GCA_028565275.1. Classification (NCBI taxonomy): domain Eukaryota; kingdom Metazoa; phylum Chordata; class Actinopteri; order Siluriformes; family Bagridae; genus Leiocassis; species Leiocassis micropogon. The sequence goes on from JAOVVA010000048.1 coordinate 24,223,842, forward strand.
CACTTACTCATTATTAGTTTCACTGCGGTTACTGAATAATTCATAGAAACCACAGAATAGTAAGATAAATATCTGAAATATAAGCTAGGAGTTTAAAGGATTAAATGTTATTTGGCGTGCTTCAGAGGCGCGTTGCATTTACAGTCCTTAAAACATATTAAATGAAAATTAAAGATTACTGTAAGGAGTGTGTTTAAATACTGACCAGCCAGACAGAATGGTAGTGTTTTCTTATTTGACATTTCTATCATTCTTGGAAGCATGACATTGTATAACAGAAGAATATTATTTTATAATAATAATAATTAAAACTAGCGATAGTGCCTGTTGTTGACGGAAAATGAGTTTGTAGAAATAGTTAAAAGTTTAAAGCTAAAATTAAGCTGATGAGCTTTAATGTAATCAGTGTTATTATTATTTCGAGTCGAAGCCCATGTACATGTCTGCCTGTCTTTGTGTACGGCTGCTCGCTGCCTAACTTATTAATACAATGAAATAACTTTTTGTAAGGTTTAGTATCTTATGCCTTATTTATGCTAAGTTGTACTTCTTTTGTTGTCAGCCAAATCCCTATTGTCAGACACTCCCCGTTCAGTATCACAGATGAGAAATCAAAAAAGTAGATCAGATAAAGATTAAGTTTTGTCTTAGAACGACCTCAGAGCATTAAAATTCACTAAAACCACTTCAGCACTATTATTTTAGCTGTGAACATATTAAGTAATCCCAGTAAAAATATTCGGTTTAGCTTTTCTAATTAATATCTCTTGGTGCAGATGTTTGTTTACATTGAGCAAGTTGATTATTACTAGCTTATTTTAAAGCAGATTTAACATAACTTTTCATAACATCGCTTTTACTGAACATTTTGAGTTCACTTATGGTGCAGGGTAAACTTCTGGCAGATATCTAAGTACTGCAAAAAGATTTAAACTAAATTAAATTCTGTTCAGCGGTCGATTTAAGCTGCACCCACAGTTTATGCATGCGTAGTACTGTCAAAATGTCTAGTTCATAATCTGACACAAAACTCCTCATAACTTCTCTTCTACTTAACCTTTTGATTTCATTTATGGTGCAAGGTTCAGTTGTCTACTTGGCTTTTTTGGAGTAAGCCATGCTGTGTTGCACATTCGTTGTGTTTCGTGAGGGTTTGGGCGCTTTGTAGGTGCATTAAAGTTGTTTCTGTGTCTTCCGCATACTCTGTGTATTTATAGTAAACTATAAAATTGATTGGCTCCATTGAGTAACGCATATATCCATGCTCACCTCAAGGGAAAAAGCGTTATATTTGTGCAACAAAAGCGCTGCATACTGTGACAAAATCAGCTGGACAGAAATACCGACAGACAGACATACAGACAGAGAGTTTTCCGAAGTTTTTTTTGACACACCATCACCTAGGTGCCTGAACAGGAAACAGTCAAGATACATAACTTCCTCGATCTCGGAAAGAAGGTGGGACTAATTGAAAAGTGTTGAAGGATTAGAGGGAACGTGGTGCGGTGCGAGGCGTGATTGGAGCTGAGAGGTAAGTGGGTGCTAGGCCATTTTTAGCTTTGTATGCAAGCATCAGTGTTTTGAATTTGATATGGGCAGCTACAGGAAGCCAGTGCAGGGAGCAGAGAAGTGGGGTGGTGTGGGATAACTTGGGAAGGATGAAAACAATTCTGGATCAGTTGCAGAGGAGGAATTGTACAGAGGCCAGGAGCAAGTTGCAGTAGTCCTGTCTTGGAGGAATTGAACATGCACCTGAGTAGCCTGTGTAGAGAGAAATGGCCAAATTCTTCTGATGTTGTAAAGACGATGTCAACAAGAGCGAGTAAGGTTAGCAATGTGTGAGATGAACAGCAGTTCAGTTTTACTGAGATTGAGTTTCAACTGATAAACTGTCATCCAGGATGAGATGTCTGCCTGACATGCTGAGATCCAGTTGGAAACCAGAGTGTCTGAGGGAGGAAAGGAGAGAATGAGTTGTGTCATCTGCATAACAATGGTATGAAATGCTGTGCAAGGATATGACCTTACCAGTAGACCAGGTATTGAGGGAGAACAGACGAAGACCAAATGCTACGCCTTGTGGGACACCAGTGGAGAGTCTGTGTGGAGCAGATGTGGATCATCTCCATGTCACCTCATACAACAGATCTTCTAGGTAGGAAGCAGACCATTGCCAACCCGTGCCACAGATTTCAAGGCTTGTAAGGATACCATCCTTACAAATGCAAAACCATGTCAAATGCAGCTGAGCGGTCCAGGAAGATGAAAACAGATGACAGATTAGCTGACCTACTGTAGCAGCCTGGAGCATATCAGTAAAAGACAGAAGGGAGGTTTCTGTGGAACGTGCAGCTTTAATCTGGAATGGTTAAGATAATTGAGGTTGTTCTGCAAGAGATATAAAGACATTTGATCATAAGGAGTGCATTTAAGGACGTGTTGCTGGAAAAACCTGGAATGTTTTTTGAAGGAGTTCTTTGAGGAGTTGTGTACTTGTTGACTGTTTTTTCTTTACTCTTCCATCCAACTAATAACAAACCATCCATCTTTTTAGGATTTAGATAGTTTGATTGTGGGGGTCAGGTCATCTCATGCAGCACTCCATCACTCTCCTTCTTGGACAAATAGCTCTTACATAACTTACAGGTTTGTTTGGGGTAATTTTCCTGTTGGATAACCAATGATGGTACCACTAAATGCAAACCATTTCCCTGCGACGAGACATTCCCATCTAGGAGTGATGGGGGACAGTGACACCTGAAGTGTATTCCTCATGTCCAGTCTGCTCCGTAATTTAATTTTCGTTGCTGTCACTGCAGACAACCCCGTCTCACAAAGATAGGTTGTTGAAAATGGAAGCAGGATTTTTATTGCTTTTGTGGCACGTTTAAACACACCTGCAATGTGCAGATGGAAGCGAATGGGAGACAATCATTTTCAAAATAAAACACTCTGATAGTCAAATACTGTATATCAAATATCAAATAAATTTAGTATATATCAAATATGTAAAACTTATTTTAAACTGTTTCTGTGCAGCTTGGTACCAAATCTGGTATGCGGCTCAGTGGTTGGGGACCACTGCTTTAGTCTACACTTAAGTAATAAATCTATTTAAAAGATTTAGGACAAGTGCAAAAAAGGTTAGGGTTATTGCTCATACTGAAAAGATTGGAGCTTCCATGAATATTACCATATGCATATGGCAATGCATATGGTAGTATGCATATGCATTGCCATACATAATTGTTATTCTTCAACATTTTGTAGGGTTATATCAAATCCCATTTTGAGACTCAGCAAACAAACAGAAACAGCTTCTCTTGCCTGATGAGACCAAATTTGACATTTTGCCTGCCAGAAACCCAGCACTGCTCATTGCCTAGTGTATCATGTTGCGGGGATGCTTTTCATCAGCAGGTAGTGAGAAACTGGTTAGGTTTGATTGTATTATACTGTAGATGGAGTCAATTGCAATCCCAGAATTTCCCATCAGTAAAAGACTTGAGACTGAGCAGGAGGCTTAGTGTTAATAATAAAGTAACAGCGCTGGGATGTTTAACTATATGTAAAACAATGCATCAAAGATTTTCTAATAACCATTGATTACACTGACTGTCGGGTACCAGCATGTGTGACAGTAGGTCTGTACTGAGGTGAGACCAACTGCCTGCCAAAACCCACATTCAAAATCAGTCACATAAGCACTTTCAGTGAAAAAAAACATATCTGATAATGTTATGTCATCTTAAAAAACACTTTGTCTCATGAACAACTGCTTTTACCTCATTCCAAATTGCATCTGAACCATCTGTATTATTTTATTTACAGGTACTTAGCTAACTAGCTTCAAACATAAGGCTGAATCCCAAATTACTTTCCAACCCCGATCATGAGTCCTACTTGGTGCATGGGACAAGTGATTATATACCCTAGTGCTCTATCCTTCCATTTAATGTTATTTGGGATTTATCCCCGGAATCCAGAAGTTAACAGAGCTGATATTCTAAAGTGGAATAAGTGGAAATATAAAGAGAAACTTGCAAGATATACAGGTCTGTCCACTACCCCCACATTTTCTTCTCATCACATTTTAGCTACATAGTACCGGTATGAATTTCAAACTACCCTCACCTTGTTAATTACATCAACTGTCGATTAGTAACTGTAGGTCACCAGCTCTGGCGTCCATGATTAGGTACTTCTGCCAGTCACAGAAGGATATGTGTTGTCAGAGCAAAATAACTGGTTAAATAAAGAAACCAATTATAACGGTCTTTGTGGAACTGTTCTATAAAAGCAATATCACACTCAGTCGGTTGTGCTGAATACAGTATGAGTACGGGTGTGATGCCTTCAGTTCCCTGGCTGTGCCCTCATGCCTATAGCAGCATCACAGCTGTGTTAATATTCCTCACAACAGCACTCCTTCTTATGTGATATTTCTTAAGCATTAGTGTATATTATACTTTATGCTTAATAAAAAGTCAGTAATTGAAATAATTAATGATGCTAATATGATGGCCTACATGGATTAGTATCCTGCATGCAGACAGTGCAAAAAGCATCTAAGCGTGGCCAGGTACAGTAAATGATTGTAGTTTACACCCCTTTGCACCCAGATACTTGACGTTCAATGTGTAAAAAAAAGTCCATTTTGTATAATATTAGAATTTTAAAACTTCTTAATACAAATATGTCAAAAATAAATGAATGTGTACATAGCTCCCAGGGTCTGCTATAAAAAGCACAGATTTAGCGTCTTTTTTTCAGCTGGGAGATCAGTGCTCTCTCTCTCTCTCTGTTCATTTCTCTGCATGTGCATGTCACCGTGGGAACGCTTCTGTCGGAATCCACAGAATCTGTTACCATAGAAACAGTGTTCTATAATAGCTACAGTCACTGAGTTAGTATTTATGCAGTCTGGGAATTGTATCCCACCCTTACTTTCTGTAAAGGGCACCTCAATATGCATTTAGGCCATAAATGATAAAAACAAAATGTTTAACATAAAACACTCTCCTCTTCAACACGATGTGTCCGATGGAACAGAATGTCAGCAAAAATGCTGCATTTTCTGTGCACCTTCAAACTCTCCACTCTTGTATCTCAGAAAAAGTGTGTGTGTTTGTGTGTGTGTGTCGCGTAGACAAAAAGGCCAAGTAAGACAGTTATTAAGTTTTTTTTAAGGAGATGTTATGATGTATTCATGCACCACAATGCGAAGGCGAGTACACGCAAAGGTCTTCATACAGTCTTTACTGTGCTTAAAACATTTGCATGACCAAGGTGTTCATAAAACAAACTCTATTCCATTGTGGCATAGATAGAGGAATGAGCGGCCACATCAAGCAGGATGCTTACAGGAGCTACCCCAGTAACACATCGGGAACCAAATCTAGATAATTAATCAAATAAAGGAGGACCTGAGAACTAAAAGCACGCGCAGAGGCGCATCTGCACCACAGGAGGAAGCCCATCGTGTGAAGTCCGCGGCAGCAGTAGATAGGCTGTGATGATGATGATGAGACTGAGGAAGTGTGTCGCCCCCTCCGCATAGGCTGCGCGCGTTTGCTCGCCGTTCTGCTCGGAAATCATTCGGAGCTCCGCTGCCCACCGGCCGCCCCCGCAGCCCCACATACACAGCCGAGACAGCGGGAGCAATGTGGGGAAACCGGGCACCCTTTTAATTAACGCCCAGCACACGGAGGCACGGGAGGATTTGTGGTCGTGGCGCACGCATCGAGCGGATTTAGGCGGAAAAGTCGGCGCGCCGATGGAATTCGTTTAGCCAGCGCAGCGCAGCGCAGCCGCGGTAAGAGGCGCACAACCAACCACACCGTCCGCCCGCACGACTGCAGGGAAGGAAAAAGTCACACTGCGACGCGGATCTTGCAGATTTGACAAGGTTTCACCCCATGATGCTTAATTTAGTGCGCAAACTGAATTGTTGAGCTTGCTTTACTTTTCTTTTATGTCCCCATATTGTAGTGCGTCTAGCCTTTAGAATCGCCTATGGATTAAATGATGGTGTAATTTCTTATTGTTTGCATCATAGTTCATTGAATCCAGAGCACTTCAAAGCACTTTAAGAGTAATGTCTCCAAGCTTGCCGATGCCCTGGAGCATGGGTTTCACCTATAAGAATAATGAAATTCTTGGCCAAATTCTTCATTTGCTTTGAGTCAGGTGTAGATCATGAGCTCGTTATCTCTCATGCTGGCTGAGGCAGTCTAATTTTGGAAGTTCGAGAAAAGGCAGGCAGGTTCGTTCCTGTTTTTAGAGCTATCTCTGTTTCTGCTGAAGCGCAGGACTGTTGATTTTCAGGTGTCCTATATTTAGAGAGCATATTTATTGCTGTTCATGTGATTGCAGTTTGTCTCCACTGTGTCTGAACAAACAGTGCGGATGAGAAGCGCATTCACTTATAGTGGGGTTTTAAAAGCCACAAAACAGGCTTGTTGCACTTTGGATAATGAATGTAAGTGATGGAATGAAGCTAAGTTTAGACAAGAGATCTAGCCTAATGAAAAAAACAAACACAACACGAGGGTAAATAAATAAACATTCTATAAATTGGACAATTTTACCTGACTGTGGGGAAATAAAACAATATTTATCTGGCATAGTCGGTTGTTTATTTGCTTTGTATAAATATAGCTTCGATAAGGCGAGTTTGTCGTCATTTTGTTTGGCTGTTAATAGAGAAGAAGCTGACGTCAGAGACACTAGCTGACGTTGGCAATTGGTACGACACCAGATTCGACAGTTTATGGCTATTAATAGCATCGAAGCCCTAGTTATTTTTCTCGTTCTTATAAATATTTTGAGTTGAATGCGTCGCTTACCACAAGCAGCTTTTCAGGACCGTGGATAGCGACGCACATGTCCAGGCAAAGAAAGGGCATTCAAACAACAACACCAACAAAAATAATAATTACACAAATGATGATGATAATAATAATAATAATAATAATAATAATAAAGTTCACAATATCTTTCACATTTCAAATTACACCCAAACATGCACTTGCGTAATGTTTTTTTTTTTTTTTAAAGAAAGTAAAAACCTACAGAATACTTTGACATCAAATAGGCTTATAGTTACAGTCTTCTCAAAAGCAACAGAACAGAAAATTCAATTAGACTAATTGTTTTCAATACCTAAAATGCACATCCAGATGTGTTAAACAGAATATGATGTGGTATATTTTGTTTAAACCCACCCATTTTTCAACTGTTCCAAATTATAGGAGCAAGTGTCTGAGAGGTGTTTTTGTTGCCAAGGTATGCCCTGTTAAATTGATTTCTTAAACAATTAATACCTCTAAATGTCTGCTCTGGTTTTCACCTGTAAAGACTGCATTTGTTGTTAAAAAGAATAAACCGACATGAAGACCATAGAGCTGTCTAAGGTTTTAACCATTTTAACCACTTTGAAACTAAGTAAAGAATGAAATCAATCAGAGCCATTGCAAAAGTACATCAAACAGGTTGGCCAATGAAAACAACAACAACTGAGGACACAAATATTGTGAGACATATAAGGAAAAAACTCAATAATCAGTGAGCATCAACAACCTCTACTGGGAAGTGATGAAGGCATCACAAAGGCATCATGTGAAGAAGAGTTCAAGAGAAGACATATAAAGGACCTACCTCAAGATGCAAACCAATAATTAGTAGTAAGGCCAGAGATTTACAAAGAAATATGGTCCTATATGGTCTCCTTTAGATTTATGTGATATCTCTGTATAGCTTCATTTAATTTAACTATGATAGTTAAACAGTATTTTTATTCCTGTAAAGTGGCTTTGCAACAATGCCAATTGCTAAAAGCACTGGATAAATGAAATTTAAATGCATTGGATTTAATTGAAATACAGAGATGTTTTGAAATCAAGACTAACCTTTACCAAAATGATAGAAAGGTCAATGTTTAGAGAAAGAAGACATCTGCTTACAATGAAAACATACAATACCTCAGTTCAAGCATGGTGGAGGTAGTGTCATGGCTTTGGCTTGCCTGGCTGCTTCTGGAACTGGATCACTAATTTGTATTGATGATGCAACTCATGACGATAGAAAGCGAATAAAAATCCAAAAGTCTACATTTTATTTTCCAGCTTACATAGAAATGAATGAAGTTTAAACTTCATCACGCAACAAGACAATGACCCAAAACAAACTGTTAACACAAGCAAGGATACCATCAAGGAAAAAATGTGGAAGGTTTTACACTGGTCAAATCAATAACTAGATCCTGTTGAGCATCCTAAAGAGCAGATTGAAGGGAGACCCCAAATCCAAAACAACCAACAAGACTGAAAAAGCACCGGAAAAGATGAATGCATCAGTTCGATGTTTTCAGTGGCTCAATTGCTTGATGACAGGGATCCTAAACCAAATAATTTCTGTCATTTATTCTAAGACTATCTGATCCAATACTGTTGCTCTTTCATAAAAGGTACAATGTTCTAAGTTGGTTAGCACATCTCAAGCTAAATATCTGAAAATGAAAACTGAAATATCAGTCATATCTCACTTTATGTATAAATAAAAGAATATGTCCATTTTTTCTGGGATGGTATATACTGTATTTCTCAGACTAAAATACATTCAGACATTTTAAAATAAGTCAACCCTTTTCTCATTCATTTAACTGTTTTTTTCTTTAGTTGGTTAACTGGTTGATAGATTGACCAATTTAAAAATATACTGTACTCAAAGCAGCTCTGTCTCTAATAGACTGTTTCTGTGCAATGGGTGTAGAGATCACACCTCACAGATTTACTGAGCTGTTTCAGCTGACTGGGTCTGTTTGACCTAAAAAATCCATTTATAGGCAGTATAATACTGTACTAGACAGTATTGTGGTTTAGGGCATGGTTTCCTAGTGTGGCTAACTGAAGTGGTTTAAAATACACAAGATGACCCATTTGATGAGATATACAGATATATTTATATTTAGGTTTTAAGATATATTTAGGCTATAAGCTCTTTAAGTTAAAGTTAGTGTGCAGGGTGGTATATGAGTAATGTGGCCAATCTAGCTGGTGTGACAATTTGTACTGCAGCAAATTTAAAATGACCCCATCAGCTGACAAAAACAACTGGTGAATATTTTTATTGCTAAATAAATATGACACTATAAGCTACCTAAAACTCCTGAAACTTTTTACAGTCCCCATCATGTCCAATTTCAATATATCTCACTATATACTGTATGTTTGTGATTAAATGATCAGAAGTAATGTTCTTCAATCAAATTCTTCCAAAGGAAATCAGAAATCCCCAAATCCTCAAATATGCCCAAGCAAAACCATAAATATTGTCAGATTTTGTTAAAAACAAAAATCAAAGAAGGATACTTGACTTAAAAGTCTTTCCTACAGTACATATTAAAAATGGGATCTTTTACAAAAGCATACACACTTCCATATATTTCAGAATGCAACAGGTTGCATCCATTCAAACAAATCCTTTATAACACATGCTTTGAGCAATGTCCTAAGAGGTGTGTACAGCCAATGATTAAGATTCATTTCAATATGATTATATAACTCTTTTTTTTCCTGGAGACAGCATAAAGAGAGAGCTGCAGCCTCTTCGTGCTTAACCTCAATGCATGAAAATGCGGCCCTGTTCAGCACAACGATCACCATCAGCACCTGTGCTCCCTCTTAAAGCAGCACTATGAATGATGAAAGGATTCATCAGATATGAATGGGTCAGAATGCCAGAAGGCACCAGATCAGGTTGGATACACCTACACCAGTCCCATTAACCCCTCATGGCCTTGGCTTGCTGCACAATAGAACAGGTGAAGCAGCTGTGGCAATAGCAGCACGTGGAAGAGCTGTAGAAATGGACACTGCTTTCAGGGCTAGTCTATGGCGCCTTTGAAGAGTAATGCATATGCATGGAGCAGCAAGATTTAATGAGCTGAATAGCGGGCAGGAGATGGCCTCTGTACTCCTTGTTAATTTCTAACAATGCATCCACCCACACGAACATAGCATCCCCACCCCAACCCCCAACCATAACTGCAGCAAAGAGAATCATCACTGGTCTGAGAGTCACATGAGCTCAGTGGGAAGCATTGTGGAGAGGATAGGGTGTTATAAGTGTGAGGGTGAAGGTGTAAGATTCAATTCCATTTTCTGTTGTTCAGAGACCCAGGAGAATTAGGGAGGACTCTGGAGCCTTGCCAAGATGTTCAGCTTGTCATTTACATCTCCCAGTGCAATATTGAGGATTTCAATTAAAATAAGAAATCCCTCTGCAGGAGATCTGCACTCGTACTGGTGTGAAATGACACGCTCAGTCTGCTTCTGATTGATGTCAAACATCTCACTGCCTCCCACAGAAATAAATTTGTACACACACGCGCCCGCGCACACACACATACAGGTCAGACAGGGACAGAGGGAGTTTGAAGTACTGATGGCAAAACAACAAAAAAAAAGGAAGAGAGTGAGACATTGAGAGAGGTGGAGACAGTGTGAGATGACAGTACAGAGTGTCTCCTGAATGCAGTTTGATTCATTTTGTTCGAACAAGCCCACACAGACAAGCATCAAAAAAATAAGATGGATACTTCAGCCTTAATCCAAACTAGGAACTCAGATACAGTGTGCGAATTTTAACAAAGTGGACGATCAGAAAGTCTACTGGACAGAGTTATTGCCGCTGAGAGCATGGCTTTCTGATTGCAACCTTTCTATCATCATTTAAACAAGCCGAGAAATCGAGACCACTCAGCTTCATAGTAAATAAAAGACAACAGCAGGTGTAAATAGAATAGCAGAGATTGCTAGATAAAATTGAATTTGTTCAGTGTAAAAGGCCCTTGATTCACAGTCCTGATTTGAGTTCTTTCTTGAATTGACTCCTAGTGCAACCAGAGAAAGACTCTCGAATCTCAGTTTCTCAGAAGGAAGGGACTGTTATTTCAGTGTAATTTTTGCATCTAAAATGCTCAGATATTTGTCTTGCTCTTTGCTTTTCTCTCTCACTCTCTCACTTACTCATCTTCTCGGTCGCAGCAGCATATCAGTTTGCGCAAATGGTGCTCATTTGCTCATTAAGCATGCTAGGGTTGAGACTGGTGTGGAATAACAAGGAATAGACAACAAGTGTAGCACAGAGATGCGGAGCACAGGTCTTACACTGCATCTGCTGAATTAGTATGTGTGTGAGAGAAAACAAGCTGTCGATATGCACACATGGGCACACAAATGCTCAATCCTCTTTTATTTTCCTAACAATGGCCACCATGCTTAGGTTGCAGAGGAAAGAAAAATCCTGGTAAATATATATATATATATATATATATATATATACACACACACACACACACACACACATGTTTCTTCGGCATACTGTAGAATGATGAAATTACAGAAAATTGTTAAAAAATTAAGTAAAAATCTGCTTATGTATAAACTAAAAAAGTTCTTTCTCTATGCAGTCTGTTTTCAGCACTGCAGTGGACAGGCGTCAGATCAATAGATCCCTTCATCCACTCCCTCTGCCAGTGCCAGGAGTAGAACTATATATCTGTACCAGCACACAGTGACAAGGCACAGTGAAATGACATACAGACCTACCAATTTTCCACTTCCTCTCTCCCATGCCTGTCATCTCTACCAAGCCACTATCACATTAATTGATTTCTCTGTGACAGGAGGTTGTACTTTCTCCACATGTTGTCTGTATAAGTCTACCAGGGGCTTACTTTGGTCACATTGAATTTTAAATCAGCCTGAATAAATCCAAGCCACAGGAACACCCTGTATCTCACTCTCTCTCTCTCTCTCTCTCTCTCTCTCTCTCTCTCTCTCTCTCTCCTCTCTCTCTCTCTGTTTACCCCCTTGCTCGCCGCCCCCCCCCCCACACTTTTCACCCTGCAGTGCTGTTCTCGTAATGCCTTCCTAATTACCACATCAAACTTGTCTGTGTGCAATGAGCATCTCTCTCTGCTTTCTGTTACGCAAACGCAGATTGATGCGAGACCCTCAGAGCTGTGCACAATTTGTGAATGCTGCCTTTATTGCTTTGATCATCACAATCAGCGCTTTGACTCACCCCACAGCCACAGACAGCTGTTGGTTCATCGTCAGCTAATGCAGTGTATTAATGTAGCCACAGCAGACGGGATATTGATAATGAGTGCCGGCTATATAACCACGATCGCTGCAAATCTACCGCCCAGCAGACTCTGCAGGTGGGAAATGACTGGGCTTCTCTCTGTTTAAATACCTGTTTTACTCTGCATTCTTTTAAATGTCAAATTTATACAGCAATAAATCATACATTGCATAAACTTTAAATTGTCCATTTATAATATTTGTTTGCTATTGAAAACATCAACAGTAGCTATTTTCTGTAAAAAAAAAAAAAAAAAAGGTATTGAAAAACTATTATGGATGAAAACATATGATACAGCATATGACAGAGTACATGGTACATATTTTCATTACCTATTCAAGGCATGTATAGAGCAAAGCTTATAACAATTCCAGGACATAGAGCAACACATGGCAAAGCAAATGATACTGAAACCTGTAGATGATATTTAATGTCATGCTTTTGATCTACGTACAGTATAAACCCATTTCTTTTGGGAAAAAGGGATCATCTATAAATCTTGTATGAAGACTTTAAAGAACACACTTAAATAAAAGGTCTGTATACAAATAAACAAGTAATTACTTTGCTCCAAGTGGCTGCCATTTCTAGGGGGATGCTTGACCACAAATGCTCACTCATTTTATCGACTGTATCACAGTGTTTAACCAATGGCATGTATTATGCTATTTAATAATTAAAAATTCTTGAAAAGCCTAGAGCGAACCGACATTGTTGGAAGCCTCGGAAAGGAATGAGGCTCTTTTATTTTGCAAGGTTAATATTTAGGCCAGGTTTCATTTCTATGAAAAAGACATTCCCATCAATTTCAAGCTATTTGGGTGTCATTTGTAAAGGAAAAGGATGTCTAGATGATACGGTCTGTGATTTTACCTCAGGTATTTTTACTGTTTTGAGAACTGTATGGTGCAGCAGCTTCGCTGTGGTGGATCAATGTGAGCAGTGGCAATAATGGAACACAAAGCTCTGCTTTATCACACACTGTATGTGCAAAGCTTTTATTTAATAAATGATTTTTTTTCATTTGATGCAATGCCATGAGTAATGCCATGTACTTCGGAGAGTAGAGATCACATGAGAGAACATGTGATAATACAATCATTTAATTGTCCTTATAAGACCTTGTGCATTTCTTTATATTACAGGTTGTTCGGGAATACACTGAAGATGTGCTGGCTGTGTTAACGAGAAAGGAAGACAGGGTGGCACTATGGGTGATGGAGGAGCTCTGCGGACAGAGGGAAATGCCCTGCTCAAGGCCGTGTTCCAAGGCAAGCTCCGCCTTGCCCGTTTGCTACTGGAGGGAGGTGCATACATCAATGAAGGCAATGAGCGAGGGGAGACACCTATCATGGCTGCCTGCATGGCAGGATATGATGACGTGCAGATGCGGCAGAAAATGGTACGCTACCTTTTAGAGAAAGGCGCTGACCTAAACATCCCTGATAAATCAGGCCGGACTGCATTGATGCACGCATGCGCTGAGCGGGCTGGTAAAGATGTTGTATCGCTACTCCTGGAGAATGGCGCAGACCCAAGTCTCAAAGACTACTCTGGGTCCTCAGCTTTAATGCATGCCATCAACAAAGGAGACCGTGAAACCCTGCAGATACTTCTAGATGCCTGTAAGGCCAAAGGCAAAGAGGTGATCATTATAACCACAGATACATCACCATCAGGTACTAAGAAGACCAAGCAGTACCTGAACTCTCCACCTTCACCCGGTGTGGTGGACAAACTCTCACCGGCATGCATGTCTCCATCAGAGGTGGAGATCCGAACGTCAAACTCACCTGCTGGAGAAGAGGAGGAAGGGATCTTCAGCTTTGCTCTTACTTCCGCCCTCCCCTTGCCCTCAAACAGGCCCCCGGGTGAGAGGAGACCACCACCACGTAAGCTTCTCAAAAGACTGAATTCAGAGCCCTGGGGTCTAGTGGCACCAAGCATACTGGCTGAGAGAGGTGAGATGTTGGAGGGCAGCCTAGCAGAGGAGGACAAGGTGGTGTCAGAGATGAATGGCATGTCAATCTCTGGTCCAGGTAGACCACTGCTCTCACGCAGACACAGCATTGAAACTCATGACCCCTGCTCACCAAAGCTGATTGACCGCTCCTGCTCCGAAGATTGTGCAGCCCTCTGTGGTTCCTCTTGGGCTGACAAGGTGCAGCAGCATCAATCACTGTACCGCAGAAACACGGCACCTGAGTCACAAGAGAATGCGGGTCTCAATCGTGCTCTGGCTCACCCCAAACTTACACGCATGGAACACTATGAGTCTGATACACACCTGTGTCCTGAGTCCATTCCCGGTTCTCCAGATTCTGGTCGTGTGTCTGTTGAACGGCGCAAGTACAATGCCTCACCACTATCATTAGTTGCCAGTTCCTCACGGGAGTCCCTAGAAAGCATCCCAAACTCGGTGTCCCCCATCACTATGAGGAGGAGACCACCTGGCCTGCTGGAGCGGAGAGGCTCTGGTACACTTCTACTGGACCACATCTCACACACTCGGCCTGGATTTCTTCCCCCGCTCAATGTCAACCCCCAGCGACCTATTCCGGACATCCGGACCAATGGCAAGGCCTCTTCACCCGTGCACTCTGGAAACAAGATCCTGCTGCCCGTAGCACCCACATCACCAAAGCGTGTTCTGGATTTCAAGATGAAGAAGAAGTTGATGAGGCGGCATTCCATGCAGACAGAACAGATGAAGCAGCTCTCCACCTTTCAGGAGCTAATAGCAGAGAAGGTCATGGAGGTCAATGGAGACTAAGAGTTCTGGGAGGATGTCTCTCTTTGTCTCACTCTCATTCTGTCACGCACACATACATTTACTCAAACACACACACACACCACAGGATAATGAAACACATCGTAATCCAAAATTCATAAACCATATTCTTAAAGTTGTTGACACGAAATGATATTGAAAAGCTACCACTTATGCCAGCTGATGGTTAATGACTTTTTATTGCTTTTACTGACAATTATTTTGGACATGTTAGCACATTTGGCCAAGCTGTTCCTGATCATTTTGTTTATTTTTGATTTATTATATTACTGTTATTTAAAATGTACATTTTTACACTTGTTTCATTAGATTTTGTTAAAATGTCAGCAAGGTTAAAGTTGCTGGCAAAGTGACACAATGTCTTTTAAAAGCATATCAAAGAGATATTTAAAAATGATCAGTTTCTACTGATCGCAAACCAAATGCCAGAATTCTTTTTTTCCCTCTCTGAAATCATAACTACTGAAAAAGCTTTCATTTACTGCACACTAATCTCTATTATTCGAGATGCCTTTAGTTATAGCTTATCACTTTAAGAAGTCGGGATTTTGAACACCGTTGTTTGGTTGTAGCATTGAAATCTAAACAGTTTTCATGACTGAAAATTAAAAAAAAAAAAAAAAAAAAAAGGACAACACTGAAATTGCGTGTGATGGGCACTGTAAGTATGATTTCATTATTTTATATATATTTTTTTTAAGTGCAATTAGGTATCCCAAAGAAATTGTTTAATACCATTTCACACTCACATTACTAAAATGGACAAGACAAAGACAAACTCATTACGAATAGCAACGGATATTGTGTCACGTGTGCACAAGAGGCAAAGCGCACATGTAGATATTGTACAGATTTCACAGGCAGTAAAAACAACCATTAGCATTTTAAGTATTTCTGTGTGCAATATTTTGTGCTGCAAGATCTCTGGTTTCATATCATTGTGGTGAACATTGGGTAATCAGTCACATTTGCAGCACGAAGAGTAATTTGCACTTTTGCAGAAAAAAAAAATCTAGTGGACACGACAAACTATGTTAACCCTTATGAAAAAAGAGTATACACACAATTGAAATTAAATTATTTTCAGTGTAGTGTTTGTCAGTGTAGATATATATATATCTATATATATATATATATCTATATATATATAAATATAACAAATAAACACAAGTTAGTTTAACAGAGCTTACAAAGTGTTTAATAGTCTTGCTTTTGTTTTGTTGATGCTATATTTAAGTGATTTCATTTAGAAAATAATTTATTTCTGTGGATACAACTACATGTACTTTAATATGAAAACAAAAAAGTAGAGTAATATTTTTCTATACTTCTGTGATGGTCCATTTTTTCACCTATTGTTCATCTTTTAAATCAAAACAATATTATTGCTATAGCTCTTTGGGTGGAAATAATCACTTTCAGTGTGGTATTGTTTCACAGGCAACATTTTAGGGCATATAAGAACAAAAAAGTACAAGCATAAATGTTTATATTATTTAATTATGGACCTTTTTTAAGTTGAAAAACCATTAGAAACCACCTCTTAAAAATATATCAGGTGACACTTTTTATTTTAATTAGCAAATGATCTAGTTGCTACCTTATTATTACTCTTGTGTGGTGTCTCATCGTCATTCCGAAATCTCTCTATGCTCCAGAGAGCAGTGAATAGTTGCACTGAGTTTTTTTTTTCCCTGTTACTGAATATGTTTCTAAAAATTGTGAAAAATTCACAAAATTCTCTGTTGTACAAAAATTCCCTGTGACCTTGTTGAAATTGTGCTCAGGTATGTCTGATCAGACCTAAAAAAAAAAAAAAAAACAGTACAAGGGTCTTCAGTTGTATTAGGCTGTGTACACAAAGGACATTTCATGACATGCTGCTAAGTCTCATTGGTTAACAGGAAAATAACAACTGCTTATCCGAGTGTTTTAATTCGCATTGTGTCAAAAGGATAGCAGTTACACTATCAACATCTACTTCAATGGATTTAATATATATTGTAATTTTGTTTGTTTGGTGTGGTACACTGATAAAACTGTACTGAACTGAATCATTACTTGCTGAAAAAAAACGTAGATGACTCTTGTGTTAGCAGTAAGCCTTAGGGAAGTGGCTAGTGTCCGTGTAACAGTCTGCACAACACCACGATGGGAATTCGTCTCATATTCATGTGAGACATTTATGGTGCTTTGAATAAAGGCATGACTTAACCAAAAATCTGCATCTGGTCAAGTTATTTGCCTCCATGTTGTCTTAGAAACACCACAGTAATATGTTACAATGGCAGGAAGACAGAATATGAACAGAATGAGGAAAGGTGATGCAAGTGGAACCTCAACTGGTAAAGATTGCTATCACTATCCCAGGGCTCAAAATCCTTCTCTCAGAGTTTGTGCATTCTGTGTGTATAAGAGTATCCCTTACTTCTAATGCGTAAAAACACACTTTTCAATCAAGACCACATTAGAAATATATTTAATAAACATACAGAATTATAGATGCACAATATCAATTTGACATGTTTACGGTTAATATTACACAAACTATCCTAATAGAATTGCTTGGAAATTCTTTACTTTGTGACAAAAATAAAGCAATTTCATTGCATGGCGTCACAAATGCTCTTCTGGATACAAATACCAAAACATATGCTCGGAAATCTAGTGAAGAGCCTTCCCAGAAAAAATGGAGGTTTAGTAAAACAGCAAAGGAAAACCTGTGTCTGGAATGGGATGGTCAACAACCACATATACTGTACTGTAAGTGTGATGGTCAGGTCTCCATAAACCCATGAATGTCATATATACTATATGTCACATAGTTGGATAATAAACAGCTTAGCTACAATATATACATATTATGTATGTATATATACAGTACTGTGGAACCGTAGCTTGCAAGCAATTTGGTCTGCGAGCGTTTTGCAAGGCAAGCAAAATTTTTAAATAAATTTTAACTTAATAAATGAGCAAGGGTTTGATTTACGAGTGGTACAGTACACATGCACTTTGTCTGCCAAGTGTCATGTGATCACAAATGTATTCATTATTTTTATATGAATATTTTTGGGTTGTGGATGAATCATCTGACTTTTACCCTGACTTTTAACTTTTATTTACTTTGATATACGAATGTTTTGATATATACAGTATATATACACAAAATGACTGATATATTTAATAATATATTTCATATTAATTTAAGCCATAATCATCTAAATAAAAAAAAATAAACTTAAAATATATCAGTGTGTAGAGTCGATAATGAGTTTCACTTTTTGAATTGAATTACTGAAATAAATAAACTTTTTTGTTGAGATGCACCTGTATATATATATATTTATATGCACCTGTATATATATA
>JAOVVA010000048.1:24243545-24254119 GCA_028565275.1 Leiocassis micropogon
GTCGGTCTGCGGCCCTCCCGACTGATTGGCAGTAGAAGCTTAATGTGGGAGCCTCCAGTGACTGGGTGGAATTGGACTCTACTAAATTAGGGGAGAAAATCGGAAAATTCTGAAAAAGGGGGATAAATTTATTAAAGTTTGTCTTCCAACAAAGTTTGTCATCTGACTCAAAGTCACTATAATTCTGTCTCTTTCTAGTGTCAAACATGTTCTTGAGATGTGTTGGTCAAGTAAATGGGGTGTACCCCATTGCCTGTATCAAGTATGTGGTTTACTCTATACTACAAGCTTTCCAACAGCAACTGCACTCAAGAAGTATGTGGCAGCTAGGGCAGAGCACCTCAACGTGAGATGGGGACTCACTATTCTTACAACCAACAATTCTTACAAAGATTGGATCTTCCCTTTATGAGACAATTTAGTACATCGAAGTAAAATGTGTTTCATTAAGTATTTCTTTAAGGCCTTTAAAGATTGTCTCTTTGCTAGTAAATTACTTTGCTCACCTTGCATGCAATGGTATCAAGATGACTGGATTAATGTGGTGGTTGAATCTGGGGTTTCAGTCAAAGTTAGATCTATTTTTATTAACCTATTGATTGACGTGGTCAAACCAGATTCCTTGTTATGATAAATATTGATAGATCAAATAGTACTGTACATCATATGATTACTTTGTGTCGGGGCTACAACCACAAGGGTTACAACTAGTAAAGTAGGAACAACGGTTATTCCATAGATTTCAACTGTGGAGATTATTTTGCATCTGTTAAAAGGGTTTCGGGGATGATTTTATGATATTCTCATGGAGATGGTAATAAACTGCTGCAAATAGTGTCTGGGCCTTGCTGACCACTTAAAAACATGTATAAAATGTGATTTAAACATGTCTTGGCTTTTTTTGCCGTTGTTATCGTTAGTGTGTGTTACATGCAACAGTATCGCAAAACAATCCATCATTTAGTGAACACTCTTTAAAGTGATATGTTTTTTGCTAATGTTTGTGTTCATGTTTTCCATTTCTTTGCTTTTTATTCATTAAGTGAAGAAGGGAAGCACATAAGCAGAAAACATAATTAAAAAAAATGAGAAACTCGGTGGCTTTAGAGGTCAGTTGTGACAAGTTTCCTTTATATAAGATCCCTGTGGTGTTTTTTGTTCACTTTGTGCACTCTTTTGCACTCTCCACTGGATGCACCGTGCATTACACATACTGAAAAAAGAAAAAGAAAAAAAAAAAACAGCTTAATCAGCTAGTTAATCTATTTAAGCATATTGTTTGCAGTGTAACATTGTAAATTCAAATGGAATCTAATTTTGTATTACACCAGTGTAAATATTATATGAGGGAACCTGAACTCACATGGTACACTCTTAATAAAATGTTTTCGCTGTGTTTCTTGTGATAGTTAATGGTCGTAGCTTTCTAAAGAGAACCTCATTTAACCTTTTTAAAACAGCAATTTCTGAGAAAACTTTTTTTTAACATTATGCAAATAACACTTTATTTCCAACCCTAAAGATTTAACAAGACTGCCTATCATGCTAACATTAGCAACGTGTCTGTAATCACAAAAAGCCTTAAAAGTCAACCATATTAACTTAGACCTTGTTAGCCTTGTTTTCTGAAAACAGTCTCATAAGTACATACAGTGCAAATGTTGAAAATTATGGAAAAAGTTAATTTTTGTTAAATTAATTAAAAAATTTAAACCTATTTTTATAAAAAGTGAAAAAATATTCTAGATTCATTACATGTACTGTAAATATTTCAAGCTTTTTTGTTTTAATTTCAATTGTGGATTAAATGCAATAAGTGAAAATGTTAGAATATTTCATTTGAGTAAAATTAAATTTGAGTAAATTACTGTACTACTCATACAATATAAACACTGTGTATCTCTCATAGTTTAGTACACAAATGGTGAAGACTGCTGAGGTAACAGAAGCTCATCTTTGAAAAAGGGCTGGCTGTTTACAGAGTGCTGTATATTCATGAAAAGCTGACTGGAAGGGAAAAGTGTGGTAGGAAAAGGTGCACAAGCAACAAGGATGACCACAGCCTTAAAAAGAATGTCAAGCAAAACTGATTTAAGATGTTGAGAGTGATGTTGGAGTCAGTGCGTCAAGAGCCATCATGCACAGACATCTTCACAAAGAGGCCCCAAGTGAGTGCATAATAAACATTTTTTTAGAAGTCTGACATTCCTTAGGAATTATACTAATATTTTAAAATACTGGATTTTTTTTTCATGAGCTGTAAGCTAAAATTCAAACAAACAAGACTTTGAAACATTTAATTTTATATACTGTACAAGTTTATGAAAAAAAAATATTTTTAAAAAATATTTAATTTTTTTTAGACGTATTATATATGTAGCATTTGTGTTGCTGGGTAAAGCCCTCACACCACTGCAACCAGCGAAAGAGTTCCATAATAAAAAAATTATAAATCTATGTGATGACGTGTTGTGATTACCAGCCCTGTAGCAAAATGGCGGAATGGAGTGGACTACAAAGAAAAAGAGAAGAAACACGTCTGCTCATTAGAGGTGCTACAACAATGGAGAAAGTGTAGATGATAACAAGGGCTTCTGAGTAGACAGGGGGCCTTAGGGGAGAGAAAATCATCCAAGAGAAAAAGATTTCCTACAGAAATACCAGTGCATTAAAACAGTCAAAAGGCCCAAAATTTCTACTGGTGAAAAAAATAATCCAATGTTAATCAATTTCTTCATTTTTTTATTGTAAGCTTATTTACTGAAATTATATGGAGCAACATTTGGCCTGCAAGAAAACTTTTTTTTTTTCTTCCTTCTGTTCAGTTTTCACATTCGGCTTAGCATTCCATAGCAAATACAGCATGTTGCTTTTATAACAACAAATAACAGCAAAGAAAGTGAAGAGCAAGAGCATTTCCAGCCCTGGGATCATAAATGGCCATTTCCAGAGGAACAACATTAAAGAACTGAGCACATCTCTGATTGCCAGAGGCAACACCATTCCACCAAGTTGTCTGAGCTTTCCCCAAATTTAACACAAATATACAAAGGGTTGTGTGTTAATTTTAAACTTTAACACAGACAATTAAGTGAAATACTGTGGCCAAGTAAGTCTTCTAACAGAAGGTCTTGGGTCGATGAAGCACAGAGCACAACTGATACAGAGGGGACAAAAACATATTTAGGAATGAATGAAAAGAAAACTGTCATTTTTACACAATTTGTGTAGCACTACACACTGAACACATGACAAAATGACACTCACAATATCAATGGCTTTTGTTTTTGTTTTTTTTCCTATACAATGTACAAATGCATTGTTTCATGTTTTAAGCCCCAAAAGCTAAAGGCATATTTACAATACATTATTAAGAATACATCTGCTCATGCAAATAAGTATTTGTAATACTTGTTATAAGCTTAATATTCATAAAACCTTGAACAGTTTTCAAGTAAAGTAAGATAAAGGGGGCATGAAAAGGGAAAAAATGGCTTACATTTCTAAAAGAATCTTTACAGGTATTTCATAAGAAATATTTTTAAAAATCAGCTTTACAGATATGAAGACTTTTTGTTTTGTTTTTTTTTAACACCAAAAGTACCCTGGGGCACATGGTATAATGAAATAAAAAAGTGACCATACTATACTGTACATATTGTACAAAAGATGAATAAAACGAAGATTATATGTGTAATAGAGAAACGTGGAAAGCGATGTCCAAGTGTCCATCATGGTGCAGGGCCATAACAAACGGTTCATTTTCATCACTTAATTTCAAAAATAAAATCATTGCCCAATATTGCACTGTCCAATTAAAGGTGCAGTGAATGAGAAATTCCACTCTTCAGTAAACTACATGATGAAAAGAGGAAAATCTGACGAACGGCAACTTTAAAATTCATTACTTAGCAATATAAGTCATTCTAATTTTACATGTTTAAAGTCAGAGGTGGACTGACATAAGTGTCATTCTTATTATTTCCCATTTAATGAGAAAAAAAAAAAAGATAATTCTGAAAGAGCACCATAAAATAAACGATACACCACCACATGATCTAATGCAAAGCGTGTACATGTATGTGATTGGAAAAGGAGTTAGTTAATGAGCCTCACAGGACTGAATGCTTCATATAATGTAACTCACTGATAGGCTTATCCTTGCTGAGACAGAATTAGACAAAGACAGACCGGAGGGGGGGGACAAAAAAAAAGAAAAAAGCAGGCTGTTTGCGCAAGAAACCCTCACAGAAAAGTCTTTAGGAAATGCGGAGTCATAGGGTGTCGGTATTGCAGTCAGCTAAAAGTAGCCAAAACCAAAGTTCTCCAGTTCTTATAGTGATATAATAAGACATCTCCTTTTAAATTCCATCTTCTTAAAAACACTGATAGTTGCTTTCAGAGGGGAGGAGAAACCTCCCCTCCCCCAAGATGTCCATTTCGATTCGATTCTCTCAGAGCTTCTGTCTCTCTCTGTATGGTGCTGCCACACCCGCGCACACGTTTAAAATATTAACAGCAAAAATTAAAAACACATTCTCACCAGAAAGTGCATTAATGTACAAAACATGTCCACACACAAGCATTTTGAGTGATGAAGATGTAAGGGTTAAGCAGTGTCGAGGAGGGATTGCATACTTGCAGAGAGTGACTGCAGTGTACTGGTGAAGTTCACCACATACAGTCACTGATTGTGTTACACAGAAAGAGTAGCTGGTAAGCAGACTGACAGGCACTGCATGCAACAGGGGACGGGGAGACGTGGCTGGATATGTTAAAGACAGTGTGTGCGCGCGCGCGTGTGTGTGTGTGTGTGTGTGTTTGTGCGTGCTCATCTGAAAGAGAAAGACAGAGAAGGAGCATATGTGAGTAAGCTTGTCATGAGAAGGTTGTTTGTGCATGTATTGGGGTTAGGAGGTTAAGTGTGAGACTGAAGGCCTATTTCTGTCCAGTAATGGACTGCGATATGGACCGGGGAGGAATCATGTCCAGCAGGTACTCTCGCTGTCTGTCTGCTAAACTAGATGACTTATGACCCCCAATGTTACCAGAGCTCAGGTAAGCAATGTTGACTCCTGCAAAGTGAGTTAAAAAACAAAAAGAAAAGATTAATATCTCTAAGAAAAAAGGCTTACAATATTTATCTCTCAAAATTATATAAAATCTAGAACTAGAACCACGTTTTGTACTTTTTAGTGTAAAGGGTGGGTAATAAACTCATTACAAGACACAAAGCATCTGCTAATAGTAGCACCATGTGCCAGTTGAACAAGCTACCTACCAGGAATGCCGTACAGCTGATGTCGGTTGTCATGCTGTGACCGGCTGCTGGATGTAGAGCAGTGTTTGCTCGTCATGCCCATTATTGCGCCAGGTAGCGCAAGCTGGGATGCCTGTGCAAAGTTGGATAGGACACCTCTTGCTGACCCAGAGCCTGCAGCCGATATGCTGCGCTGCACGGACACCTGGGATTGAGCGACTTGCGCCGAGGATGCCTGCAAACCAAAAACATGCACACATGCGTTCACAGTACATGCACACAGTGGGAAATGTGTGTTCTTAGAGCTTGCAGTTTTTAGATTACATCCCATCTACATCCTGTTTAGAGAACCCATAGACCTTAGGTGATTAATTATACCTGTAACGGAAAAGGGTGAGATGGAAATTCTATTCTGGCATTATAATTTTTAAATGTGTTCCATATAAGAGGATGGATCAAAAGTTATCCGCACTCTAGCTGTATAATTTATTTTAATTCACTTTAGAAAAGAAAAGAAAAAAAAAAACATCATTTTTCGACATAATGTTCTCGCTTTTCAATGTGTGTGTGTACCTGTCTCATGCTGTGATGCCTCATCATGGACTCAGCTTTGCTCACACTAGCTGCAGACACTGTAGAACTGGTGGACAGGGCAGCTTGTTGCTGTAATCTCTGTTCAATTTCCTACAACATATACACACCCACACAGTGAGCATAGAAAGCACACAATACACAAGGCATCTCTGCATACCGATGAGCCGATATTGGCAGTACACCTAGGCCACATTGACTTTACCTGCTCTTGCTGCAACGCCTTCACAAATGCATTCTTCAGCCTATTGGTGTGCTCGGCTTTCAGAGCCTTCTTCTGATTGGACGTCATGCACGTTTCGCAAAGGATGCGTCCACCCTTCTCCTGCTTCCAGTGAGGGGTGAAGTCAGTTTTACACTGAGCACAAGCAAAGGGCTCCAGATGACCAGTTGTTCCGCACAGCTTACCTGCATGCGCACACATGATTTTAGTGACATTTTATTTAATTTGCATTCAAATAATAATGAAAATGTGAGCAAACTGTGAACCAGCTAATGATTAATAGTGGACTATTATCCTTCTCACCCTGGCTGTCAAGAACGCTCTGCACCACCTCCTCCAGTCCCAGCAGGTAGATGAACTCGGAGTTAGCGGCTGAGGGCAGGAAGTAGAGGAGAGGCGCAGGTGGTTTAGGCAGCGGGATCTCCAGCAGGGTTTTCTCCAGCTGTTTGCGTAGAGCCAGTTTGGCCGCAGCCTGGCTGCTGGCCACGTCTTGCACAGAGCTAGATGAGGAAGAGCCTACCCCAGAAACTCCAACTCCACCTGTCACACCAGCCACTCCCACTCCACCGGACATCCCAGCCACGCCCACTGCCTGCATGTGTGCCAGGTTCATGTAGATGGAGGAGGAGCTGGAACGTTGGGGGACAGACACCTGCTGACTGGAGGGCTGTAACAAGCACCCCACACACACACACACACACACACACACACACACACACACACACACACATACACATACAGTGTTAATTTCCTATTTTATCTCTTTTACATATACACTATATGGACAAAATTCTTCGCCAAACCTGTTAATTATTAAATTCAGGTGTTTTAACCAGGCCCCTTATCCCCAGTGAAGGACAATCTTAATGCATCAGCATATCAAGACATGTTGGACAAGGCTATGCTTCCAACTTTGTGGCACCAGTTTGGGGAAGCCCCTTTTCTATCCCAACATGACTGTGTCCCAGTGCACAAAGCAAGGACTATAAAGACATGGTTTGATGAATTCGGTGTGAAAGAACATGATGACTGGCCCCGACCTCATGATCACAGAGCCCCGACCTCAACCCCATCGAGCACCTTCGGGATGAACTGGAACAGAGATTGTGAGCTGGAACTTCTCGTCCAACATCAGTGCCTGACCTCATAAATGCTCTACAGAATAAACGGGCATGAATTCCCACAGAAACACTCCAAAATCTTGTGGACAGCATTCCAAGAAGAGTGGAAGCTGTTACAGTATAGCTGCAAAAGTGGGGACAACTCCATATTGAAGTGTATGTATTTGGATACAATGTCATTGCAGGTTTGGCCAAATACTCACTCACTCACTCATCTTTTATACCGCTTTATCCTGTATTCAGGGTCGCAGGGACCTGGAGCCTAACCCAGAAGGCTTTGGGCACGAGCCGGGTTCACCCTGGACAGGGTGCCAATCCATCGCAGGGCACACACACATACACACACTCATTCACACAGTATGGGCAATTTGGGAACGCCAATTAGCCTAATCCGCATGTCTTTGGACTGTGGGAGAAAACCGGAGTAGCCGGAGGAAGCCTGGCCAAATACTTTTGTCTATATAGTGTATGTATTGGGAAGTCTTAGAATTGTGTTCAAATGAAAACTCCATTACAGGTTTATGAAACTCCAGAACATCCTTACAGAACAACCATAAACTAGGCTAGTACTGTAACACAAAAAGATCCACCTTTCTCAAATTTTACAACTGTTTTATAACTTTAAAACTACTTAAATTGACACCTACACTGGTCATAATCAAATTTTATCACAGCACAGAGTACAAGTACTGCAGTACAAAATGTAGTTTAGGATCCAAGCAGCGGATTAAGCAGTTTAAGCAGATATTATATGTGCGTTAATGTGGTTATACTGTAGACACTAACTGTATCTAATGACTAATATAATAATATAAAAGGTAAGAAAGACTATGGAAAGATTATATTATACACCATATATAGTGTATAGTACCTGCTGATAGTTGACAGTGCTGTTGATGCTGGCTGTGGAGGTGCGCATGCTGCTCGGTTTGCTCGACACTCTGTGGCCCTGCAGCTGCCCCGGGCTTGGAGCAACCACTCGCTGTGACATCATCATCTGGGGAATGGAGGCACTGGCTGCAGACCGGATTACACTCTGGCCCTGGGGAGAAACACACACTCTCGGTGACGAACTACACAAACGCTACATGGAAACGCTCTCTTACTCATGGATGTCAGGAAAGCAAGTTTATTCACCACCACAGGATGGCAGTCATGAGCTGCGTATTCTGCTCATATTTTAAAGTTACAGTGCTGAGCGTAAGAGTAAGAGCTTATCCATAGTACTGTATGTGGTTATGTGTGCTGAGGTTAGCATGTATTCTCCTGACCTGTGCAGCACGGAGGTTCTGGGCGTCTCCACCGTGGTGTGTGTGGCCAGATCTGACGGGTAGCTTGTTGCTAGACTGAGAGCTGTGAGCTGAGGGGTGAACGGATGAGGAACTGCTTTGCACCACTGATACCTGAGTGACCGATGAAGGAAAAACATTTGTACACATGCTTTCTTTACACCGGACTGTTATATTGTTACAGTCTGTAGTAAGTTATACATATAATTGCTCGTTTTTTTATATTTTTTGTCAAAACAATATATTAATAATATATTTCCCCCTTTTTCCCCCCATAAGAGTTTTCGACATCGGATCATTTTGCAAATTATATCAACTAGTTTATTGCTAAACATCCTTCCTGGCGCAACCCACCAATTCCTCAAGGCTTGGGACCGGCACTGAGGATGCCCTGCATCTCCAGTGACTGGGTATTTCATGGCCATAGGGTTGTTTGAAAGTGACGTTCCCAGTGGCCCAATAATAGCAACCCACCTGTGGTAGGGCTTGAACCAGCGACCTTCCGTTCAGCAACTCAAAGTCTCAACCACCTGATCCACCACTGCCCCCTTTGCTATATGCATAAGATTATATTATCATGCTTCGTAGTCATCTGGAATTATTTAAGTTTTAAGTTCAGACAGAAGGTTTTAACCTTTTTTATAGAGCATTTAATCATAAGGTGATGTGACAAATAAAAGGGATTTTGCCAAAGGAACAATGTTCCCTTATTACTTTAACATTTGCTGCACTCATTTATTTTATCGTGAAGCATTCATCATTATTCCAAAATCTTTTAAATTGAATAATAGTCATCAAGACCCCACAGTTGAAAGTTCCCCCTACCCTTAAACAAAGCTGACCTCTCTCAATAAGGGCTGAAAAATAAGCTGAGCAGATGGACAGGTGTGTGTCAGCAGCAGACAAAAATCTAATTGCGCATCATATATAAAAATAAAATGTGCAAAATCCACTGAAGATCAAATGCCAGATTAAAAAGCAATCATGACAGTGAAAACATGGAAAACAATACAGTGTTGCTTTTCATTACCGACATGCCAACACTGAATTTGCAACACACATTCGGCATTCATTAAGAGATTAATCATTTAAATTTAAGAATTAAATGCTAAGTCAGTGTATTTCAGTCTGCTTTATTGGTATTTCGCTTTCATCAGTGTGTAGTACATATGCAACATTGTACTGTACATAGGGAACCAAAGGCAGAGTGTGCATAGACTGGTCAGCTGTGAGCAATTTCTAGTCACAGGAACACTTTTTTCAAATTTTAGTGGTATGAGGGGCGTTCAAGCCAAACCGGGACTTGTGAAGAAATTTCTCAATGAACGAAGGTGTAAAAATCAATCGACATTTAAAACTTTTTACCTTGATGGTATCCAAGCACCAGTGAAACACTGGGAGAACGCATTAGTGTGGCAGGAGATGATATAGAGAAATAATTGTAGCTTTTACTCCCGTAACTGTTCTGGTATTCTGCTCCAGAAATCCTGGTTTGACATGAGCACCACTTAATTTTGACAAGTTCAATGATAAAGAGTTCAGCATTAAATTCAGACTGAAGGTATCACAATGAGCCAATAATAAAATATAAGGGACATTACTTAATATGGCAAGCCGTCTGGATATTAAAGCCCAAAGATACAGTCAGGCTGAACTCACAACCATGTCCCTGATAATGGCTTAGAGCTGTGACTGAACAATGAGTGTGGCGTGTTTTTTGCATGTCATCAATCAAAAAGCAATGCAATTTGTGTTCTGCATTTTGTGATTTTCTTTTTCACTGTTATGGTAGAGTTTCAATCTGGCACACAGCTGTTTGCTCCTAAACAGCTGATGACAAATAACTGGCTGGTCTATTGGTCCAAGTTCATTTCATGCTTCTTCTCTTACTGGAGACATGTTTCCTCACAACATTGACCATTTCTAATCAGGACTGTGTGTGTGTGTGTGGGTGTATCTAAGTGAATATGCATGTATGTATGGATTTGATGTACACTACCGCTCAAAAGATTAGGATCACTTGCAAATTTCTTTGTTTTTTGTTTAGTGATTTATTTTCTACATTCTACAACAATACTGGGGATTTCAAA
>JAOVVA010000048.1:24257751-24278384 GCA_028565275.1 Leiocassis micropogon
CTGTAATAGTTCTTGCAAGAACAGTATTGTCAAGTGCATTTGCAAAACCCATCAAGCACCATAATGAAACTGGCTCTAATGAAGGCCATCCCAGGAGGGCGAGACCAAAACCTACCTCTGCCGCAAAGGAGATAAAGGAGTTCAATTAGAGTTACCAGCCTCAAAAATCACTAATTAACAGCACCTCGGATTAGAGCTGTTATGAAGGCTTAACCATTCATGAGGAGCAAACACATCTCAATATCAACTGTTCAAGATGATTATTGCATAGTTTGGACGCCTTCAGCATTATTTCACAATGTAGAAAGAAATAAAAATCAGGAACGACCATGACATTAGAAAGTGATCCCAAACTTTTGAGCAGTAGTGTATGTATACTGTACAAGTAGGAACATACACCGTTTTGCAAAAAAAAAAAAAAAAAGCGCAATGTAAGGTTGTTTGACACCCTTGTAAGGTTGACCTCCAGCTGACCTCATTTTATTGCCTCATAGCGTTGCTGAGTATAGAAGGTCTGACCAAATGAAGCAACCCCAAATCAGAATACTGCCTGAGGCCTGAGGCTTGTACAGTGGCCACTTAGCATGATGTTTCCCTTCTTACCCTGACGCACACATTGCTCTGTAATAGGGTCAGTCTG
The DNA here is from genome assembly GCA_028565275.1 of Leiocassis micropogon. Classification (NCBI taxonomy): domain Eukaryota; kingdom Metazoa; phylum Chordata; class Actinopteri; order Siluriformes; family Bagridae; genus Leiocassis; species Leiocassis micropogon. Next base: position 24,258,392 of record JAOVVA010000048.1, read on the forward strand.
AACTCATCAGACAATGTGACCTTTTTCCATTACTCCAAAGTCCAATCTTTATACTCCCTAGCAAACTGAAAACTTTTATTCTGATTATTCTCACTAACAAGTTTTAACTAAAGTTTTCTCTTTAGTCCCAATCTTGTGAGTTCTTACCACACTGTGTGTGTGCACGTGTATGTGTATGTGTGTGTGCGTGTGTAAATGCTCTTACTTTCACTATTAAACATAGCTGGGATTTCTGCTGTCGATTGTTTACGACGAGAATGTTTAAGCGATCCCTGATAACCGTCGTTAATTATTTTCTAATTTTTTTTAACTCAGTTCTGGTATTTTTAAAGTTTGCTTGTTGCAGGCCAATAATCTGACCCCTCTGAAACGGCTACCTTTCTTGGCAAGTCAGTTTATATATCCTGTTTCTGTACAGTCTTTTTTTGCTCTGCCTTTCCAAAAATAAAGCAAAACTGAATTTAATTCACTGATGCTTTACAGGCAGAACATTAAATGAACTGTAAAAAAAAAAAAAAAGCAAGAGAGAAAGAGGCAGAGATAGAGACCTTGTGGGCGAGGTTCTCCTTCTGTAGCTGAGACTGTCTGAGTTTCTTTAGCAGAACCAGACGAGCTTCCTCAAGTCTCAGCTCCTCTCTTAAAGCCTTAATCACTCGTTGCCGCTCAGCTACACTCTTCCCCTGCAACACAGACACACGCATAATGCAAATGCACAAACACAAAGAGATGAGAAAACGCAGCACAGACTGCCTCCTCACTTCCTCTTTACCTTGAACATGTCCAGGTTTACAGGCTTCACTTTCTCCTCTCTGCCTGCTCCTTTGGGGCTGGATGCCTCGTTGTCGGATAAGACAATCACATCTGGAGAGGGAGTGTGACGCTCTCGATCCACAACACTGAAGTCATTCAGAACATCAATAAGTCAAGATAACTGGCATATTCACAAACAGAAATATGTTTTTTTTTTTTATGTTTAAACAGTTAGAATCATGTGCAAGATAATATTTCAACTGATACAAACTGGGTTTCACAATTACGAGGGTCAGTCAAAAATTATTCACACACTGTTGGCTTAACAGCGCTTTCCGTTCAAGGCTACTGTCCCCTCCAGTCACTGCTGTGCAAATGGGATCGTGTTACGTCAGTGGATATTGGCTGCAGAGTGAGCAAAAATGGATGCCCACTTGAGAGTGGTCTGAGCCCTTGTGTGCAGTATGAAGAAAGTGATTTGTGGTGAAGAAGTTTTTATGATTGGATAGAGAAGTTTAAGGAAGGTCGCACAAGTGTTCAGAAAAGATCCGGACGCATGTCTACGTCTGTACACTTTTGCCCACACTGTCCACCCTCTCCAAAAACTTTCACCCTGAAAGCAGCCCTACGAGGATAAAGGTTCATTTCTGATGATGAAGTGAAGACAGCAGTGCTTTCTAAAACATTTCTTTATAATGAGGGAATACGAAAGCTTGTGGACAGATGGACAAAGTGTATGGAAAAGCGAGGAGGAGATTATGTTGAAAAATGATGTATTTGTCTTTTATAAAAATGTATAAAAATGCACTCTACAGCCAGAGTGCGGTTAATTTTTGACTCACCCTTGTACATTAGTTCATGTAGCGGACCCTCACAATCTTGTCACCATTTAATTTCATCCTGATCCTGATGGATTAGTCCAGTACATTGACTACACTGGGCTGAAGTTTTATACATTACCTGTACCCCACACAGCACAAACCGACTATTCTCTCTCTCTCTCTCTCCCTTACCTCCTCTTGGAGCTCATGTCCACCGGCTCGTCACTGATGTTCTCTTTCCCGCTACGGCCCATAAGGGAGTGGGACACGGCTGGCGTCCTCAGGCTGCCATTCATCTTCTCTTCATAAGCCGTGTAGCTCTGTAACGCAGCGTGGCTGCTGGCTCCGGAGGCTCGCAGATCTCCCAGTGTGCCAGAGCCGCTCTCCAGGCCACTCAGGTCCTTGCGTTTGAGCAGTGCAAGCATTTTCAGTCTCTCCATGGCCTCGTGACCTTCCATTTTCAGCCGCTTTGGCAGGACGTCATCGTGAGCTCGGCTACGGTCCTCTGCTGGCTCCAGGCCTCGTTTTAGTAGGTTGAGCCGCAATGCCTCCTCACTCATACGGTCCATTCTGGAGGAGAACATGCAAACACACACAACATTTATCCTTCAGAGCCAAGAGTACCATCATCGGTCATGAATGAAATCATCACAGGAAAATGAAAGTACAACTGAATTCAGAATACTGCCCGTCTCTTCACTCCATTAAGGCAGTTATGGTAAAGCCAACATTATTTTGAATATATTCTCCGTTGTTTTATCATACTTACCTTGGTAATATTTTTTTGTTCATGTCATGTCATGCGTCGTGTCATGTGTTGAGACATGCTTTTTGCCCTCTGCCTTCAGGCAATGATCTTAAACAGAGAAAAGTTTTGCATCTAGAGAAGTTGCTCCATGAGGGAAAGATTATAACTGTATATCCTTCCCAATCATGACATTTCTAATTGCTGTCCAAAACCAATACCCCATCATCCAGCCTTATGTCAGACCATCGCTTAAAACATATGGGACAATTAACAGAAAAGCTGACACTTTCTAAATCTGCGCACTTCATCACTCGAAAGTGAGATAAAGAAAGCAAGTTTAATTTGCTCTTTTGCAACATCGTTCAGTACCACTGTTTGTTGTGTAGTGCTTTTAGCGATAGGCATGGGCACAAAACACCTTAGCAGGAATCCAGATGGAAATTTTGATCCCAGAAGTAACAGTGTCAGGGAGACTGTCCATCCAGGGGGATAACGCATGGTGGAATTATAATCCGCACAAGTGTACAAGACTAAAGGAAAACGGCACTAAAAGAGGGGAAAGAATGTCCGTTATGAGCATACCTCGCGCATGAGAGTGTTGACGATTACAGCAGCAGATCTCGAGTACAAGTGAGATTATCATCATCAGCTGGATCAAAGGTGAGCCCTGCAGCCATCCAGGAGAAGGTAGGTCACAAGCAGAAAAACCTCCAAGGAGAATTAGAGCATAAGGAGGAACCAGGCAAGTCCTGAGGGTTGAGATGAGTGTGTGGTTAAGCGCACATACACACAGGGTGGTATTCGATCGCACCGCACCGTTGTCTGGATTAGTAGATTTGCCGATTTTGACTGTTCAAACCACAATCAGCAGCAACATTCGAGGATGCAGTGGCACGTAAAGCATTTCTGACACCATTATAACGGTCTCCCTTGCAAAAGTCTGCGTTGAAAACTCCACAGCCAGATTACTCACCCGTTTCCAAAAAAAGAATCGACTAATATGACTCTGGATCTCCACCTACACTGGCAACCCATCTCACACTGCATGCAGAACCAACAAACAAAACTTTGACTTGGAAAGTACCACACAACCCTGGACTTATACACCTACCTAAACTTCTCCTTCCACAGACTCCCACCTTCAGATCCTATCTTCGGACAGGCTCGGCTCATTGTTCCTTACACCTACCTCTCCTCACTGGTTGGCAGATCATTCCGTTGCGAAGCTATAAACCTTTAGATGTCAATGATGTCACCGAAATAAAAATTCTTGGCCAAACCCAAAATTGAGGGCTCTCTGGATCAAACCCAGTGCTGGATTTACCAGTCAACTAACCAACCAATTAATAATGTTACACTTACTTCCAACAAATACCAACAACACCTGATTATACAAGTCTGTAATTCTTTCTTTTCTTACACTACAAAGCAGATCTAGCATTGAATAAACCACAAATATAAAATACACTCATCTGTACAACGAATTATTCATGTTCATTATGAATCAGACAGTCATGTGGCAGAAGAGCAATATATAAAATCACGCAGACACAGGACAGCAGCTTCAGGTAATGTTCACGTCAACCATCAGAATGGTTGATCACAGTGATTTTGACTGTGGCATGATTATTGGAGCCAGACACATGTTTGAGAACTGAACTGCTGCTCTCCTGGGATTCACACACTAGATTTTACTCAGATTAAAGCAATACAGAAAAAAAAAAAATTAGTGAGTGGCAGTTTTCTCCGGTCGATAAGAGATGTGGATAGAAAATTGGTTCAAGTTGACAGAAACGCAAATAACTATTCTGTACAATTGTGGTGATCGGAAAAGTATCTCAGAATGCACAACACAACTGACCTTGAGGCAGATGGGCTACAACAGCAGCAGACCACGTCAGGCCCTTCTTCTGTCAGCCAAGAACTGAGAGCTTGAGGCTGCAGTGGGCACGAGCTCACCAAAACTGGACAATTTGACACCAACAGCATGAATCCATGGACCCAACCTGCCTTGTGTTATTGGTCCAGGCTGGTGGAGGTGGTTTAATGGTACAGTGAAACCTCGGATTGCGAGTAACGCGGTTTGTGAGTGTTCCGCAAGATGAGCAAAGATTTGTAATAAATTCTGACTTGGAAAACGCACTAGAACGCCTAAACACACTAGAACATCTTTGTGTCTTATGTAGAATAGGAGATTCACAGCATAAAAGTGCACCTCCATCTGCAGGGATTGCAAACTGCAATGTCAACATGAACCAGAATGTCAAAAGAATGTTGCCAACGTCTTGTGGAATCCATGCCATGAAGAACAGCAGCTGCTTCAGAAGGTTCAGAAGGAAGGGAAACCCTACCCAGTATTAGTATGGTGCTCTTAATAAAGTGCCCAGTGGGTGTTTATAACGACACACAAACTGTATATAGACACACACACACACACACACACACACACGTTCTTTCAAATAATACAAATCTGAAGGGAATACTGTAAGTCAACTGAGCAAATTGGAAACACTTTTCCTAGGTCAGAACTGTTTAACATTTAAACTAATAACGTGTAATTTTAATCAATTTTCGTTCACTCCCCCAACATATCGAGCTGTTTCTGAAACATTTTCAATTTTCAAAGTCACGTGCAAAACACAGCTTTTCACACAAGACCCGCGCATCAACAATCCAGCACGTGTAGTACTCATTTTCATATACGTAATCTTTTATCTAGGCTTCATGCAAAACCGGACAAGTCTGAGGTTTTACTGTCTTGATTGTCTTCGTTTTTGTGTTCTGTCTTTTGTCTGTATTGTTTCGATGTTTAGTGCCTGAGTGTTAAAAGGGCTATAAACAAATAAGCAATTGCGATTTGGATGTGATTTACACAGTCAGTTTATGGTTTATGGTATAAATTTGTTCTGTTTTAGCTAGACAGCTAATTAGATGTTTTAGATAGCTAGTTAGTTTTGTTAATTTATGTTGTTAATTTATGTAGCATCTTGGTTCTGGAGGAACGTTGTTTCGTTTCACCGTGTACTGAACTGTATATGGTTGAAATGACAATTAAAGGCTACCTGACTTGACTTGAAATGCACACACGTACACAAAAAATAATAATACTTAAAAAAAATCAGTATCCTCAATATTATAATTTTAAACATCAGTACTCGTGCAGAATTTCAGCACTTCCTTACTCGGAAACTCTTAGAAATAACAAACCGTTTCAACGAGCCCCAATTTCAATTATTTCATTTACTGTATGTTTTCAGGGAAGCCCTCAAAGGTTCTATGGAGAATCCCACCTGAGGGGGTTTCCCCTTACAGAAAAAAAGTTTCCTCTTCAAGAAACTTAAAACGATGAACATTACAAGTATATCTTTCATCCGAGGCCGTTAATCTGTGCCTTGTGTGTACAGCGTAGACAAAGGCGAAATATCACATTTCCTTAACACGTCATATACAAAGCCTTCTGCTCACTCTCTCTACCACTCACACGTTTATATATGCAGCGAGAACCAGATGCTTACGGAGGCAGTGACTGCTCACTGATCCACAGGCTCGGAGATTTAAGGAGCAAACAAGAGAAGCACTTCTGAAAGAAAAAAAAATAATATGGACGTACAGTACAGAAAGAGGGTGGGACTTAACAAGCCTCAGGGAAAAAAAAGTAACCATTCAGAGATGCCTTTGGTAGATCTACATGATGCAACCATCCTCAAATGTGATATTTTCTCCCAGAGGGTCCATTTTATCCCGTTCTGAAACAGAAAACCACTGTGTCTCTTTCCAACGTCTGTTTCATTTTTCTTCCCTCAACTAATCAGCTTCCTCCTTTCCTGCCCAACACACACACGCACACACACAACATAATTGTACACAGAGCTGTATGTGTCCACACACACACACACACACACACACACACACACACACACACACACACACACACACACACACACAGCACTGGGCGCTCTGCCAGTCAACACAGTCCTTGTACGCCTCCAGCAGCTCTCACATGGCAGGAAAACGGAGGTGTTAAGATGGAGGTATGGTAAGCGACAAGATCAGACACACAAACACACACACACACTCCATATACACGCTCTCGTATACACGTCCACTTATATACACACACCTCCTCATCAGACCAGACCTTGAGGAGTACATGTACCTTCTACAGATGAGAAAAATAAACACTTGAAATCTGCAGTGTGTAAAGTGTGTGTAAGATGCGGGCATGTCAAACAGAACCACCAACGAACCTTACACACACACTTATCTATGCATGAATTTCTCCAGATCTTCAGCAAATAAGAGTTGGAAAGTAGAATCACGATCACTAGGCAAGGCAATTAAATATGTGCTGTGTGTGTGTGTGTGTAGTGAGGAGAAAGGAAAGAAGTAAAACTACAGACTGATTAAGCTTTAAAAGTCAGACTGCGAGAGCCTGAATTACATTAGTGCTTGAGACACACACACAAAGAAACATCCACACGGAAGCCTAAGTCATGCCAGTGTGTGTAGATCCTTTGTTAGCCCTGTCCTACCCCCTCCCCTTGCATGCGCGCATGCACACACACGCACACACGCTTACTTTTGCGCTCTTCCACGCCATCTCTCTTCCCACTCTTTTACACACACACACACACACTCACTTTTTTACTCCTACACACATACATTTATACAAAAAACACCCGCAAGTAGAGTCTTTTTTTTTTTTTTTTTTACTGCCAGCAGAGTGGCACAAATCCAGTGACTGTTCCTCAGTCGGTGGCACACATGTGTAGCAATACCTCTTGCCACCCCTCCCCCATCCCACAATCCTCTCCGCTCACTCCGCATCTGGCTGCCAATCAATCTGCTTGCTGTACTGTACTGGGCAGTTTGGGCTCAACGAACCCAACCCCCATCTTTCTTTTTCTACAGAGACTCTCACAACCGCTACACATACACACACACACACACACACACACACACCTCCCCCAATCATGTTTCCAAATAATCTGTTAGCATTCTGATCAAAGTGTTGTTGCCTCTGTCCTACTCGTTTATTCGCAGGACACAACAGGAATGTGGTATATGGATCTAATATTAGCGTATGATTCAGACATATTGAAGACTCAATCACGCAAGATAAAAGTTTATTATATTTGGCATGCTAATGCCTTTTTTTATGTTTAGTATTTCAATCATGGTTTTTAAAAGGGATTAGGAAACAGAACGAAGAGACCATTTCAACTACTGAGGGGCAAATGTGGAATATATCAATGACACACTAAGTTTATTCACTTCCTTGTCATAGTTATTGATATCTAAACAGCAACTGACAGCGTACTGCCCCGGGGCAGGACGAGTTGGCTCTTGGTGCACAGGGGCCGTAAACCGGACAATGTGTTATTGTAATGTGGACAGATCTGCCGAGATCCCACAATGCGCCGGGAGTACACGCTGTCCCAAAAGCCCAACAAACTTTTGAGTGAGAAAGGAAAGAATGATTCAAAGAAATAAAAGGAGGAATAAGAGAAAGGGAAGACTGAGAGAGAAGGGAAGGACGCATTAGACGGACAGAAACAACTTTGTAGGCAGCTGACCATGACACCTATATGAACACCCCATTCCAAAGGCATGACATTACTCTGGTTGTTCTAGACACTTGTGTGCTTTCAGCTTTGTAGTAAAAGTGGCGAAAGCCCACAGGGGAGTGATTTTAGAGACCGAAAAAGGTGGACACGTATGCGGTCAGACGTTAACGTGCACAGCCAGTCCAAAGTTGGGACACACCTTTTTAATTCCATGGTCTTTCCTGATTTTTACTTTGTTTTACATTGTAAAAAAATGCTGAAGGCATCCAAAATAATAAAATAATCTCGTTTAAAGAGTTGATAATGAGATGCTCTGTAAAGCCTTCATAATGGCTCTAATCTGAGGCGGTTTGCGCAGCAGTTTCCTGGGATGGTCTGCATGAGAGACATTTTCATCATGGTGCTTGATGGGTTTTGCAAATGCACTTGACAATACTGTCTTACAACCTTTGTGTCTTAAAATAACTACTGACTGTTGTTGTTGCTGATGATGATGTTAATTACCTAATGCCGTATGTGTTATTTCATAAATCCGCTATTGTTCTAGAATGTAGAAAATAAATCCAAACTGGTGTCCAGACTTTTGACTGGTACTGTATGCTCATTATGAACATAAATGTCAGGGCAATATTGGACTTTCAATGATTTCTTATATAAAATATATAAAACCTTTTATTTTTAAACTTAAAAAAACTTTTAAACTTTATTTAGTTTAAATAACTTAGACACATACAGGGTCAAAGATATATATACACCCACTCATATGATATAAGTGGTGCCAAAAGTCGCAAAATGTCTTAAATTGCCAAGCTCAAGGCCTCTCAAGCATCCTGTTAGTGAGCTCTGTGCCAACATAAAGGATTTTACAGCACTCATTGGATTGGCCAACCCATACTACGATGTCCATGAAGCGTACTGCAGAAAAAAGGGTGGTAGATTTACACAAGTCAGGTACGTACCTTAAAGCCATTTCTAAACAAGTGCAGATTCCAAGATCAGTTCAAACTGCTATACAGTATGCCAGTACAGTTCTTGGCTGGTGTAGCCACTTCACCATGAAAAAAAACCAAACCATCACCCCGAGTTAAAAGGAAACAGGTCCAGATGGTCAGGAACAACCCAGGAACCACCAAGGCACAGGCCTGTCATGAACTGGAAGCTGCTGGAACACCAGTGTCACTTTCTACAGTCACATGACAAAAAAAACAAAGCTTTCTGAAGGAAAGATGTTGAGTACTGGTGATGCATTTTCCCCAAGAACACTATCAACTGCCAAGCTGGTGGTAGGATCATGCCTGTATTTCTGGCAATAAAACTGTTAGATTGATGAAATGTTGGAATGTTCAGAATTCTTTAACGTACCATCAAAACAGCTAGATCAATGGTTCCCAACCCTGGTTCTTGAGGACTCCGTGCTCTATACATTTGAGTTTTTTCTTTGCTCCCTGCACACCTGATTAACCAATAGGCTAATTACCATCCTTTTGGTTTTGGTAGAGCAGTGTTGGGATCCACTAAGCTAGATGAGTAAATCTTGAAGAAAATTGAGTGTTCCAACAAGACATGACCCCAAATATGCATCAAAATGGGTTATGGAATGGATAAAACAGGCTAGGTTTAAGCTTTTGGAGCATTAGACTTTTGTATACTGTGGTTAAAAGTAAGACTTAGAAAACCAATACATTTGACTGAACTCTACCAATCTACTCTGCCAGATGTGGTTGAGGTATGCTATATAATCATTCTGCCCCAGAAAAAAAAAGAGACATATTCATGTTCATGGTGAACGTATGTAAATTTCTGACTGCTACTGTAGATAAAGAACAGGGCACATCCAACAAACATAAGCCTATTAAAGCATTGAAAGTGTGAGTTTTATTATTAATAATTAGAAATCATAGACAGTAGGTGAATTTTGAAGTGAAGCAGGAATATGATATATACGACTGCATGTAAATTATATCCTATACTGAACATGGGTCCCTCAACTATGACACACTCCACTGGTCAAATTTGCCCTGCTGCTCAGACACATGTTTGTTTCCCTGCCCTGCCCAGCCCTGCCCAGCGCCCCAAGGATTCAGTTAACTCTGCTCTACTGGAATACACAGATTCCTGTCTTTGCCCTTCGTAGGTGAGATACAATAATGACACTTTACATTTTCCTCAGAGATCGCTGAGGTGCTTCACAGGCTTGGGTGACCCACAAAAAAAAGAGCAAAAAGTAATGACTTTATAACAAACCTTGATCAAGGCAATGTATACTAATTTAATTTTCATCATCATAACTAAAGCTTGTTTCACCATAAATGATATGTATATACAGTACTCAACTTCTATATAAATGCATTATAATTGAATGGATAGTTTCTGATTCAATGCACACTCAAGCAAGTTAACTAACTTTACCTAAAGTAGTCGAAACACCTGGGAGTGGTAACTATTGATATGGAAAATTAGGGTCAGTTAAACTTGCTGACCTTGAGCTTGATATTTACACAGTACATAGATGTAAAATAAATAAAACACAAACTAACGAATTAATCCTTAAGACTTGCTTTGTTATTCACTCAACAACAAAAAAAAAAAGCACAGAAATCATAGAAAATGCAGCAAACAATAAATGACCTTGATTCAGACACATTCATTGTGTTTAAGGGGACTGCTCTCTCTCTCTTACACACACACAAACACACACACACACACACTCACTCACTGACTGACTGCGATTAGCTTTGTCCCACAGTGCTACTTTAAGCAGAGCTATTACATAAAACAGCATCTCATGACATGGCTGAAGAAAGACAAAACACTGCACATGTACAGGAGGGAACAGCGAGTCACAGTTAAACACTAAGCTCTTCCACAGCGACCCCCGAGGAGTCACTAGTATTCCCACAGTTCGGCTTGTTTAGGTCACGCAAAAAGCACGTTAAGACTTCGACACCTGCCGATGCGCTCCAAACATTCCGTACATTCATTAACCTTTAACTCAGAAGCGATAATTCACTGCATGGCTGCCTTTTAAGAACTCCACAATATTGGCAGATAAATAAAATTAATAATGATGAAGGGAACATTGGATTTCAGTACAGTGTCTTCCTGCTAGAAAGAAATAGCTACAATTCCAAGTCTCGGTCTGCTCCAGCTCCAGCTGACCGCTTTTGGATGCATCCAATCCAAGTGATCTGCAGACAAATCTAATAGCATGAGATGTAATGGCAGAGTGGGGAGGTCAGGACAGTGGAGCATGTGTAACCTAATCACATGATAGAAGCACGAATGGAGATCAGAAAAGAGACCAGATACCAAACTGGACTGGACGCGATCATCAAACACACTCAGTGAGCCACCAAAGCGAAGTGAAGATCTGGCACGAGTACCGGAGCCTCCAACTGACAGCACTTCATCCTTATCGCCATTCAGCAACCCACACACACACACACACACACACACACACACACACACCATACTGACAGCCAAGAGAATGGGCACGCTGCTAATTTGTGTAGAGTAGACTCCAAAGCCTGTCTTCTACAAGCTGGAGCAGCAGATCTGCTTCTTTTCTCTCCATCACTGCCGTCTATAGCAGAGGCTTCTTCCCTGAAGAGAAGCTTACCTGGATTGGGGGGAGGGGGGGGTTCAACACACACTCCACACAAGCACAAAATAAGGGGAATGAAAGACTCAGGAAGTCACCTGTGGGACAGATTATAGAAACAGAGTAGCCATGTAAATCAGGACAACAGCATTTGACTATAACGAGCGAGATCTGCTTGTCACGATGCCCGTGTGTGTGCGGCGCATGTGTGTGTGTGTGTGTGTGTCTCTCTCTCTCAATATTACAACACTTAAGCACAGGTCTTCATCAAACAAGGCAACAACTCCGGGCTCTGGGGGGTTGCCATGGCAACCAGTACATCTATTTTTAGACAGTACCACTAATCAATTTAATTTCTGCAGTAGCCCAAGGCAAACAAGAGGGACAGAGGACTGGCCTTGGACAAAGAGAGACAAAGAGAGATGAACAAAGTCAGCGCCAGGACAGGGTTAAGCCGAATACAGAGAATTTCCTTGAAACGAAGCCGAGCTTTGTGAGGAAATGCCAAAAAATGCAGACGCCCCATAAGCCATGAAGTCTAAGCCCTCTGCCCACCCCACCCCCCTCGCACACCCACACCAACAATGTTCAAAACAGAACCAGTCAGTATGTATGTGTATAGGTGCTCAAACATGCATGATCATCCCAGCTCAAGACTCAACACCAACTCAGGTTCCAAAGTCACCCAAAATGCTTGATGGGTCTCTTAGAAAGGAATGAACACGTTTAAGGAACTGAGTAAGTTCATATGCTAGAAGTCGTGGTATTCAGGGGTGTAGTTGTGGCCACTGTGCTCCAAAATTGGCCTCCTGTTTTTGATTAAGTGTGCAAGAGAGTGAGAGGGATTAGGACACAACCCAAACTGTGGAGGTTGCGGGAGTGAGGAGAGTCATATGATTATCTGTAAGTTTACACTAAAAGAAGACTCTGTGTATGTGTTCCTGGCCACACGCACATTGGAGGTGGAACAGCGGTATGTGTTCTGTATAAGTAATGATTAAATGTGGCAAATTCCAATGTCATGAGACACACTGTCTTTAAAAACTAAATAAGCAGGAGGACAGTAAGTAAGAGAAAGTAAAACAGAGAGTGAGGGAGACTATATATGAGAAAGAGATCCTTTCTATGATGTAACTTTTATTTTACTTTTTCCCCCCCTCTCCTTAAGACCCACAATTCAGTAGTCTGACTGTAGCGATAGCCCCAGGCACTATCAAAATATAGGCAGTCCAGTTCAGTCCGGTTTCTAACCTCAGAACAGGGAATTATCCTTCAGCATAGCCATTAGTGGCCAGTACTCCATACAAACACTTCTGAAAACCATACATACATGCATACACGGGGCTCATTAAACCAGAGCTTCAGGAGGTATGAGGCAGAAATCTAGAAACGGCATATCTCATGTATGCATGCATAACAGCCTGTATTTCAGTTTAACTAAAATTATGACCGTTTAAAATTAATGATTAGGAAAAAAATTAAAGTCAAAAATTTAATAGGCATCAGATCTTACACACTTACTTACTGTGGTATACGCTGAGCTATAGATTTAGTAATAATATTTCTGAGCCCAAGTTTTAAAAAAAGTTTCAGACATTAGGAACATATTTTATTGTGCTTAGATTAAATAACGAACTGGAGGATTGTCACCAAAATTGTGTAGTTTGAGTCATGTGTAATACACAACATTATGTGTATGCACGTGCAGTAAGTGTGGTTACTAAACACCAGTTTGTTAGATACTAAATGCTGGAGATGTGTGAAGAAAGGTGGTGTCTGTTTGTGTGTTTTTTTTTGTGTAAGTTTGTTTTTTATAAATCAGGTATGTACCCAGGGAACAGTCACACAATCCTCAAATACAGAGCACTAATGGGAAATAATCGCATGAGGAAAAAATAAAGAATTGGTATAAATTCAAGTAAGCCACAATTTAATATATCATGTGACATTTAAGTATCCTTAAAAAGAGAGTCAATCGGAAAGATTGAATCACTTATGATTCTTACCAACATATGGCAAATATCAGTGTTTCAAGGCAACGTTGCCATTCCAGATAAACACTTTTTAGAAATAAAAGTGCCATCCAAACTGTACTCCTCCTCTTTTTGTGTGTACTTTTAGTACACATTAAAGCAATTTGACAGTACATACTTGGACCTTAAGAAGCAACTTCCACGCTTTATTTTAAAAAATTTGTAAAAAGTTTACCACATGCACGGGCATACCACATGCAAGATCCTTACTCATAGAAAGGGTAAAAAAAAAAAAAAACAATAATAATGCAGTTTAGTACAGTCCATTCCGAGAGTACATGGTGCAAGATAACAATCATCAGAAGAAATACAAGCATGATGCACAAACCTACAGTTTGAAGTACTGTGTGGCACACGTGCAGCTGTACAGTTGATTCTGGGAATACATGAGGCAAGATTACTATCAAAAGAGATACAACAAGCGTGATGCACTAAACTATAGTTTGAAGTAATTGCACACGTGCAGCTGTAAAGCCTTTCATTTATTTTACCAGGGTTCTCTCACCGAACTCGCAAAACAAGCCGGGAAGTAGGGAAGAACCCAGTGCGGATGATTTCGATAACCTCAACCAAGTGCAGGGAAGAAATGTCAAATGAGAAATGTCAGAGTCATCTCTGTACCTCAGTCTAATCTCAGTCTATTAACTGGGGGGGGGGGGGGGGGGGCGACACGGGGGGCTTGGTGCAAGTGTGTATTATTCAGCAATCTAGCAAGATGCATCATCTGTGGCTTTAGTATGATTCAGCTTTTGGGTCTGTCCACCGTGCTGACCTCTTGTTCTGTGACTATCACACACCTAGACGCTTTAAAACAACACACAAAGTAAAATCAAACTGAACTAAAGTGCCAAAGTGACCCGTGTGCCCTGGAGATGTGTTACAATTCGCGCTCGGCTGCTACTTTCCCCACTACATTGTGCGTTCTTGACTCTCAGCAGCAGGAGCAGCAGCACCATCACCGCCGCGCACTGATAAATAGGACATTACAAGGTAGCCATTTGCATGCTCTCGAAACAAGTTGAGGGCGAACACGTCTCGACTTACGCAAATGGCTGATGGCAGGATCTCTTGATTTTTTTTTTTTATCCCACAGCAGGAGGTCCACCAGCCATCCGCAACTCACAGCCACATCAAATCATCAACTTGTTAAAAAAAAACCCTCAAAATTCATTATTAAATGTTATGTTTACAGTCTCGCTGCTGTAATCGCGCAGCAGGTTTTTTTCCCCCTAATCTGGGCTTTTAACCCCGAGAGACTCAGCTCTCTCTCACCAAGAAACAATAAAAGCTCATCGAGCACCAAAACGCGTTCGGGAAATTCTTTCCAAACCCCATGCATCATCTCTCGGTCTCTCTGTCTAACACACCGACCGTATGTGTGTGTTTACTTTACCGGGATCGTTAACACATCGATCTTTTAAGCTTAGCATACACAATAATCTCACTGTACGAATATGCAGCGCGAGCGTTGGCGTATGAATACACGCTATCATCACGGCTTGTTACTCGGCAGCGCGTGCCTTTGATTGTTTTGTGTGTGTGTGTGTGTGTGTGGTGGTGGGGGGGTGAGTTGTTGAGTGCGCGCGGGCCGCGACTACATCCTCGGTCTCACCTTGGTCGCCTTCACCCCGCAGGTTCCCTCTCGCTCCGGTCTGCTTTTGGGATGCTGAGACGCTGCCGTTACCTCTGGCGACTGATCCCGGCACCGGCGAGCAACACAAAGCCTGTGATTGGGCCCCGGCGCGCGCTCGCTCCGCGCTCAGACGGCGTCATTGATTGGTCGACGCCGGTGTCGATGACGTTCCTCTCGCGCTACGGTTTGTTGTCTGGCGGGGGCGGGGCCACGGTGACGGTCACGGAGAGATGTGAATGGGCTTGTTGTGGCTGCTGGACGGAGTGGATTAAAAGGTCGAGTGAAAGTTCCTACACTTCGTACTTTACTTATTCAGAGTGGGAGAAGATACATCCAAAACACACACACACACTACTGTTTTAAACAGTGCTTGAGTCAGGGAGCTGCTTAGAGTGTATATATTTAGCACAGTGAACAGGTGTGAATGGAGTCCTAGTACTCCTCCATAATCCACAACCCTGTGGTGTAGTTTTATAAATTCATCAGCTTTATATAACCACCTCTCTCATCGCCTATGCTGCTTTATCCTGTATATTGGAGTCTGTCCCAGGAGATTTAGAGCTACACCCTGGACGGGGTGCCAATCCAATCAATTCAATCACTGTCGTTCAAACACACACCCACACTACAGGCACATTTGGGAACGCCAATTAACCTAACCAATTAACGGAGTGGCCGGAGGAAACCCACCAAGAACATGCAAACTCCATGCACACAGACCCCGAGGCGGGAATCGAACCCGGACCTCTGGAAGGCGACACTGCTAACTAATCACTAAGCCACCTTGCCACCCTATATAACAATCTAATTATTAAGTTACAAATTGAGCAACAAACCCATAAGAGAAATGGCAGTTTATTAAAAAGAAAAAAAAAAGTGACAGTAGTACAAAATCCTGTCATTTAGGTAACAAAGTGACAGATCACAAACTGAACAAAACTAAAATTAGAGGAAAGAAAAAAAGCAGACAGAAAATATATACATAGTATAAACAAGCAACACATCAAATACCCTGCAACTCTACTGTATGTTGAATAAAATGAAAAACAAAGTAGGCATAAAATCAAACACTTCTGGCTCTTACTGTAAAACTGCTAAAAGCTTGAACAGTGCTATTCTCTCACTATAACATGCACCTTTACACTGGGCCAGATTCAAGCTAGGGCCAGTCATACAGTACACCAGTCGTGTGTGTGTGTGGTTTTGGAGTAGAGCTTTTGATAAGTAGTGGGTAAAACTCAATACTACTGGAGTAATGCTGAGATGGAGTGCTCTATTTAAGTGCACACAATTAATAATGCAGTAATTGCCAGACACAAGAAAGGGAATGGGGTGATGCACATAAACAGATAACACAGACAAACAAAATAGGGATAAATACAAATATAACAGATTACACTTTTGATACAGTAGAATACTCATTAAAAAAAAAAAACAGCTGGCTGATAGTTATAAAGACAAATCATAGTGAATTTAGTGTTAAACAAAAGGTCCAGATATAAAAGTAAGATAAGCCAGCTCAGGTTTGCACCTGGTCTGGTCTGCATAGAAGCTTTAAGTGTTACCTTTCCCTCTGGAATATAAAATGGCCAAGAAGTGATGGAATATCAATATGCAAGTACTACATGGTTGTAAAGAGACAAAATACTGCTCAACAAAAAGGATCTATAATATACGATATGGATATAATCCCACCAAACCCCTGAAAGTTATAATGGCTTACTGGCTGCAACTGGCACATTTCTTATAATAATGTCATAATACAATGTGGACATAAAACTCACTAGGCTTACCAGTCATTTATTTATTTCCTGGCTTATGTTCAAATATATAATAAAGTGCACATGTTTAAATCGAGGGGTTTAATCAATTAAAGCTGAGATCTGATTTTTTGGAGTGTTATGTGTATACAGTATACTACAAGGAACCTGACCTAGGGTTAGATATCACTGGTCCAGAGATCACTTCTTGAAGAATTTCTTGTTAAGAAGGAAGATGAGAAGATTGACATTGACTTTGGCTTTATCGAACATCTTCATCACAGCGACTCCTTCATATTGGAGCTGCAGCAAGTCCTACACATAGACACACACACATTCAACTTTGCATAAGTCACATAGCAATTTCCTGATACAAAGAACACCACCCACTAATTACAAAATGATTTACATGGCATTGTACGTTGGCCTGTTTTTAATACAATCCAGATGACCAGTGTTTAGATGAACAGCATTTGTGCATTTTTTGGTAATTACCTGATATTTCAAGGGAAATCGTTCCATGTCCACTCCCAAAAAACGAGCCTTAACCAGGAAGGTGCCTCCCTCCTCACTGGGTATGATGTCAAAGATCACATTCTTAAACCTGCGCGCACACACACACACACACACACACACACTTGAAACGGGACCAAAGCAAATATTCATGCATCTTAAGGGCAATACTCCCATCATCTGATATTGCTCTGATTTGTGTCACACTGATAAATGTTTTCAGCTCTCTGGAAGCTTATCCAAAAACAGACTTCTCTTCTGTTTCCGTTTATCCAGAAAAGAGATTTTCTGTAACTTACTTTTAACAGAAGCAAAACGCCTGGTGCGTAATGCCAGGATCCAAGTTTAAACAGGATTATAAAAAGAATGTAAACAAAAGTGTGTGAGTGTGTCTGGGTGGTGGGCCTTTTATATGTCCATACTGTGTGACAGGCAGGTCCTCTATCTCCAGGAGGACACCCTTCTCATGGAGCCGGGCGGCGGTATAGGTCAGAGTCAGCTGCTTGCTCTTCTTCCCTTTACTGTCTGCTGCCTTCTTCCTGTTTGTTTGACTAGGGGCCAGGAGAAAGAACACAGAGCTCTCTGCATAAACACACCATGTTATACATACTTGAGTCTTTATGCACCAATGTGTGCGTGTGTGTTTCACCTGGCGGTGAGGTTGTGCAAGCAGGTGGAGATGTACTGGCTGTAGTAGTCGATCTGTTCCGAGTGGAAGGAACTTTTGCAGTTCAGGCTGTGCAGTGCGTGTTTGAGCTTCACCAGCTCGGCTTGCCGCCTCTGTCGGTGTAGACGCTGGTGACGGATATCCTATAGCAGGTAATAACATGGAGCGTTACCCCAAAAAATGCACATATACTTGTGTGAATTAAACATGGATCTAGTGATAGTGTAACTAAGAGCAATCCATGAGCCATTTAGTACCAAACCCATCACTTAATAGATTGATGGGTGGCGCATCAAATTTAAACAGAGTCCAAATCAAAGACGGGAAAATAAAAAACATTGGTTGAGCGGTCTTTTCGGCTGAAAACTTAATTATAAAACTCTTTCATTGTGCAGAAATATGATGTCAGAAAAGGTTTGTCAAGTGCAAGTCGATAAATTGTATAAATAGTTTCTTAAAAATATGAAAAATAATTTAATTCATGTGTCCAAGTGTTCATTCCTGCAGCACTACAGCTTTGTCCCTTGGCACCAGTTTACATATTAGAGCTCCATTCAGCAATTCACATTTATAGAAAAATGTTTGCCTACAATCCCAACTGCATGCATATCTGAATACCATTTCTGCAACTGAGTTGATTCAAAGTCAAGTTGCTTTCTAACTACATTCGATAAAGATTTTAATTAAGAATAGAATGAAAACACCAAGTTTACACATTAATACATCATACGCTTCATAAGACAGCATGAACATGTGACCCGTGTGTGTCTGTATGTCTGTCCGTGTGTGTCTGTATGTCTGTCCGTGTGTGTCTGTATGTCTGTATGTGTACCTTAGCAATGAGTTGAAGTATCTGAGTCTCAGAATCTGGTGGGGTAAGTACTCCTAGAGCCTCAAGTCTCCTCAGGCTGCGCAGGATCTTCCTCTTCTTTTCCTCCAGCGTCAGGTTGCTGTCAGCAATCAGAGACTTATTCCTTTTCATCTTCTCCGGGGTGCGGGCGTCTCGCTGCGCCCTGCGGTGCATCATCCAGTCGTGCTGCACCTCCTAAACACATACACACACACAAAAGGATGCACACAAGGTATAGTGTTCCCTCTCGTGTGTACTGAAAGTGAGGGTGGTGATGGTAGAGCAGTGGTTGGATGTATGGCCTCTTATACCTGATCCCGAGAGATGGAGGATCGGAGAACCTCGCTCAGTGTATCCCCAGGTTGGGCTCTTATCACATCAATAATCAGCTGCTTAGTGCTGGAACACAGGTAAAACCCAAATATGTGCACTAGCTGGAATAATTATAAACAATAATTTTTTTTGTGCTCAAGGAAGAAAGCATCAGTGTTTAGGGATATATATATAAAAAAAACTTGTACCCTTAATATTAGATAAGACGGCGATAATAATTGGATCTTTAAAGAGAAAAAAAAAAATAGTGTACAAGTCTAATGTACTATAAGAAAAAAAAATGTATTCACATGCGACAGAGATGCAAGTCTTCCTTACTGGTATTAATTTGTTCTGGAATTTGGTGGAGCAAACAACAAATGACTGCCAACCAATTTGGTGTATTTGAGTCAATAGTCAGTTGTTAAGCTGCTTTAGCGAGTCAGAAAACACCTCTTGGTGTGTAACTCATGAGTTATATGTGTTTGTGCATTTTTTATGCAGCTACATTGGGAAAGAGCAAGCTGATTAGCACTTCTTTTCATTTACAGTTCCGGGTCATTTTGACAGATTTACGATCTGAACTGTTGACGTGTTACAACATGGGTGAGAGTAAAGCAATCAAGACTTGTTAGTTAAACAAACTTTCTATGTACAGTTCTGTTCAAAATAATAGCAGTGTGTTGAAAAAAGTGAGTAAAGCTCCATATCCATATAATAACTTTTCATTTAAATCAC
>JAOVVA010000048.1:24278484-24302300 GCA_028565275.1 Leiocassis micropogon
ATCATTTTCTGCACTTCTTTGTATGTTTTTTTCCATCTCTAATCAACTTTTGAACACAAAGTACGCTGTTGTTCTGAACAATGTCTGAAACGAGCCATTTTACTCTGATTTTCAGAGGGAAATGCACAGGACAACCTTGTTTTGCATTTATCCTTAAATAAGGGGAACTTGTTTGACACCTGTTTTTCACAGCATAATTTACCTCTCCAATTAAACGCCTATTTTGAACACGCCCCATTTCAATTAACCACCTTTTACCATCTTGGGCAGTTATTAAAAATGTTAATTTTTGTTTAACAAAACGTGCATTTTTAAATAGGAGTAGGCAGGTTTCCAGCACTTATCAGTGTGATCTGGCAACCCTTGTGGGCACAGAGCAAATTGAACAGCGTTTGAGTGGGCAAAAATGTAATTTGTGTGTGTGTGTGTGTGTGTGTGTGTGTGTGTGTGTTTGGGGGGGGGGGTAATGATGCCTATATATAATGTCATACAGCAATAGTAAAACTATATTTTGCACCATGATTATTAGACTTACAATTAAGCCATGATTTACATGCGTGGCAAACTGTGTGGCAGGATCTATATGAATCACCAGTTAACTACAATTATTTTTTACTCCAGTACCATATAGTAATATTACTGGGTTGATTCATTCATTCATTCATCTTCTATACCACTTATCCTGTACAGGGTCACGAGGGGCCCAGAGCCTATCCCAGGAGACTTTGGACAGATGATGAGAGTGCCAATCCGTAGCAGGGCGCACGTGCACTCACTCACAAAAAAAACAACAAAAAAAAAAACCAGGCAATTTGGGAACGCCAATTAGCCCAATCTGCATGTCTTTGGATTGTGGAAGGAAACCGGAGTACCCGGAAAAAAACCCAACAAGCACAAGGAGAACATGCAAACTCCACGTACATAGACCCAAGGCAGGAATCGACCCCTTAAACCTGAAGGTGTGAGGCCACAGTGCTAACCCCTACACCACCATGCAGCCGCATAAAATTTTATTCAGTTCTATTTATGTAGTGTTTCCAAGAATGGACCATCATTACAAAGTGGCATTACATAAATGTGGATAGGGATTTAGATCCTTCATTAGAGTCCTAATGAACAAGCCAGAGGCAACAATGGCAAAGAAAAGCTCGCTAAGAATATGATTTGGGATGGAACCCAAAATTCTTACTAATTCATATGCAGATAGGAGAAATAATGCATGTTAGAAAATGTTCTTTTGCACAGGAGCATGAACTTGACTACAAAACTGGACAAACTTTTCCTTTAAGTAGAAGCAATTTTATAGTCCAAAGTGATCACGTGTTTGAGCCAAAATATGGTTTCTGCTTAAACAGGTTAGTACAATGTCTGACTCAAAATCAAAGAGCATGCACTATATGGCCAAAAGTATGCGGACACCTGACCATCACACCCACATGTGCTTGCTCAACATCACATTCCAGATTTAGCCTCGCCTTTGCTGTTAGACTTCCACTAGGTCTTGGACCGGGACTTGACCTGTTCAGCCACAAGAGCATTACAAGTCAGTCTACTTATTCAGCCCATTTTATCCAAAAGATGTTCAGCTGTGTTGATGTCAGCACGCCACTTGAGTTCTTCATTAGCCTTAGCAAACCATGGAACATGCTTTGTGCACACGGCCACTTTCATGCTTGCAAACAGATATACAGAGACATCCTGTACAGCTGATTCCTTCTAACTTTGTGGCAACAGTTTGAACAAGAACAATATATACTGTAGGTGTGAAGGCGAGGTGTCACCAAACTTTTGGCCATACACACTATTATGTTTAATAGAACTTTGTGCCATTTAAAGAGAGGCTGACTCACCTGAGCAGAATGCCTCGAGCATCAGGATTCTCATCAGAGCTTTTGAAGACGTCAAACTTGGAGGTGAGCGTGAGGGATACCTCCATCTTATTGTACTGAGCCAAAGTCTGCTCCAGGTTTGGATCTGCAGAGTTAATAACCCCCTCTCCTGCAAGTGATCATAAAAATAAGAAAAGTTTTAAAAAGTTTGCATGAACACCTTGAATGCCTTATATATGCAAGTACATACAGTACTATGCTAATTTATTTATTTGCACCATTTTTTTTTTTTGGACAAACTTTGCTGACGTACTTTATTATTCTAAAGTCAGTACAAAAAAAAAAAAAAAAAACATTTCTAATTTTCAAACATCAGTACTGTAACAAAAAAAAAACAAAAATAAATAAAATCTTATAAGAAAATATCTGTAGGCCAGAAACAAAAAGCAGCATATTACGTAAAAGACCAATTTTCACCAGGAAAAAAAGGCTTCTGGGTTTTGCATGCAGGAAAAAAAGCAGATGCAACAAAGTCTTCAGAAGGACAAATTTCAGCAAATTAAGCAGCAAATTTTCTTATAAAACTGCACAAAATGTACCCGAGCCTACATTTTAAGCAAAGGGTCATGACACCAATTACTGATTTTATCTTGTTAATTACACCTTAATGCCTTTTACAGTATTATTTTTTTAATGTAGAAAGTTTTTTTTTTTTGCTCCACAGCAGTTATTTGCCTGTGCCTAAGGCTTTTGCACAGTACTGTATTTATAAGTAATAATCAGTTCTCTCTAGTTAAAAAAAAAATAAAAATTATAATCACCCAAAATAACAAGATGCTGTAAAGAAGGCTGGAGAAGTTTGTTTGAAAATGTGTAAAGAAACATAATTCTATTTGGAGAAAAAGCAGGTTTAGATTTCTAGGAAGGTGATCGTTTGGGAGTCACATGTGACATTTTTCAGAGTATGCAGATGTGCAGACTAACCGACAAGGGCTTGGACAGAAGGCACTTTGCCGAGGTCCCTCAGCAGAAGGAAGAGAGCATCGTTCTGATCAGGACAAAGTGCATCCTGATGCTCCAGCAGCAGCTGAACACAAATTCAGAAATTATAGTAAAATAACATTGCTTACAATGATCACCATAAAAAGTACATAAGAATTAAAAAGTAGTTAGTAACAGTAATAAAAAAATAAAATAAAAAAGAAACAGTAATACCCTGTGCGTGTTGATGAGCTCGCCAATAGAGATGTAGACAACAGGTTTATTGAGGATGACCATCTCAGAATATTCATCAATGTTAAAGCGCTCCTCAGGCTCGGGAACATCACACACAATTTTCAGGAACTTCCTGTTATTCAAATAAAGAACGTTACAGACACCAGGCGCAAAATTCCAATTATTCACACAGCACTAATATTTACTACATGACTGTTGAACTAACCTGAACTTGCTGTGCGTGTGTGTGATGTAGTCATTCAGGGCACGCAGGTGTGCAGAGTCTCCGAGGAAGGGCTTGTGTGCCGCGCTGTGCTGCAGGATTCTGGCAATGGAGCCGAGGGTTCGGCGCTGATCGGGCAGAAGAGCTGAACCCACCCCAAACTCCACCACATCAAATCCATCAGGAGCCACCACAGCCGGGTTCATGTAGCGGTAGTACACCAGGTTACCTACAATCTAACAGCACTGAGATTTACACGCATGCAGAAATCTAAAACGCGCACACACACACATTTCCGACATAACTTCACATAATTGTGGAAATAAACCCTTAACACTGCTAACCTTGTACAACTCCTCCTCACTGGCTTGAGGAAACTTCTCGTGCAGGGAGTCTCGCAGGACTTTAGCAGTGTAGCGCAAGCCATACCTAACAAACACGCAGACACACAGGAGAATAAGGTTTGCATCAGAACAAAGTACTCATTGATGCAGCTGATGGACGGCAGGTGAAGACTTTATTTACTAATAGTGAAATTATTGGTGTTAATCTTTCTAATAGGTGTCATTTTTCAAAAAGCGCACAAAAAAAAAAAAAAAAAAAAAAAAACTAGAAAATTACACAAGAAATCCCGGATAATGGCATGGTCATCTGTGGCTGGAGAGATTGGCTATATATTTGTACAGCTAAGTTTTTCTTATATTTTATATTATGTTCTTATCCTTTACAGCTATATTTTCCATAGCTAAAGTTTTTTTTCTATATTTTATTTCTTACTTAATTCCATATTTATTTCCTATTGATGATCTTTTTAAGGTCACGGGTAGTCGTATAAGCATTTCATTGCATATTGTACTGTGTATGACTGTGTATGTAACAAATAAAATTTGAATTTTGCTACACTGTTGATTAAAGCAAAATGCACTAACCATGTATATGTGTATGAGGTTATGTACAAGGAAGTAGCCAGTGCTCTCTAATTGTGTAACATACTGTAGGAGAACTACTGGGTGGGAACTGGGAATCACTAATATTGATTGGATGATGCGATACAGGATATGATTAGACGAGTCAAATATGATTGGATGAGTGAAAAGTCTAACCAAAACGTAATAAATAAATAAATAAATAAATAAATAAATGTGTTTAGCAACTATATAACTTGGACCCCCCGAAGGTAGATATAAAGTGTTGGACCTTTCTTCCAGTTGGGTTTCTGTGGAAGTGCTACAAGGATAAATCATCTGGAAAGACCTGACAAAACACTACGCATGTGTGTATATATACACTGTACATACGGCAGTTTGTGCAGGTTGCTGGTGATGGCTTGGAGCACGCGGTCAGTCAGAGTCTTCAGGTTGGTCATTGCAATGCTTAAACGCTGCTGCACCTCTGGGTGACAGAGTGCCTGCTCTGCACTCACCTCATACGGCAGCGTACTGTGAAAACAACCACCACCACAGCGTGAAATTTTTTTTTTTTAATAATTATATATATATATACATACACACACACACACACACACACACACATATATACATACACACACACTTTTTTTTTTTTTTTTTAACAAGACGAATAACCAACCAATATGATGCGAGTGAATACTCTACCCAACATACAGCATGTGGATTCATCGACCAGATGTTACACTGACCTCTTGTGGCCGGTCTGGCTCTCTGTCTGGTTGATCCAGCTCTTGTAAATCTCCACAGGATCTATCCGAATGCTGAGTGTGCGATCCTGCAGGACCTCACGCACCACTGGCCCCAAAATCTCCCTCAATGCATTCTGGCCACGAGCATGACGATAGAAACTCACCAGCATCTTTATGACTGTGGGGTTCCCCGTCACCACCTCCTGAGGCTGGTCCACCTTCAGTCTTTCTCGCAGACAAATATATAACATGTTATATGGAGTTTTTTTTTTCTGTAGCATTTTAATGGGACACCATCTACCCTGCTTTGAGACAATGACAATTGTTAAAAGCGCTATATAAAATAAATTGAATTGAATATTTATGCTTGAGAACACGAGGGAAAAAAGATATTAATAAAATAAAGCGAGATGTGGAAACTGTACTTGATCTCGTGACGGAGGGCTGCAGTAAAGAGCTGCAACAGCAGGTACGCCTCTCTACAGTCTGAGCCGTAGTTAAAGAGAGTGAAGATGACAGTCTCCATGAAACGTGTGCTCTTATTCTGCGGCATCAGGAATATTAATTGGGCCAGGTATGATGGCTGGGTCTGTGGACACATCACAGACACACAACAGTTTCAGTACTTATATGCAGATCCAAAACACCCGAAGTAGTAAAGACAAGCACGGCATTGCACCCTAGTTATCTTCTAATGCGGTGGTTCTCTCCCCTGATCCTGGTGGAATCCTCTGTCCGGCACATTTTAGTGTTTTTCCTGCTCTAATCACAAGCACTTCTGTTAAAGGCTGTTAAGTGGTCGGATTAATTAAAATCAGATATGCTGGGAGCTGAGAAAGCAATAAAATATGCAGGGGGTCCTCCAGGACCGGGGTTGAGAACTGCTGTTCTAATGTAATCTCCATCTGCTGCATCACTGGCATAAATGAACAGACAAATTTGTTCAAAATAAAGCATTTCTCTGCATTGTGAGAAGAAAAATGAAAAAACAGTTTAGTTAACATTATACACTGCCTGACCAAAGATTTCATTCAGTCACCTTTAGCTTTGATTACAGCACACAATGTGGTGGCCAGCTCATGTATGAAAATGATTCCTCATGCTCCCAGAACCATTCTTTCACAATAGTCCTGGAATATGCCTCTTTCATCAGGGAAGAATGCACTGATGTGATAATCTGGTCATTTAGTAGACTTAGGTCATTCATAATAGTGCCACATTACTTAGACCTGACCAACTGAAGATCATCACTTACAACAAATTACATAATCACCAGCAGAGTTAGACATTTCCAATAGTCTCATTCTAAACCAGTACCATTACAGCTTTAGTTATAAATTTGCACTACACAGTCACAATGTTTAGTATTCTTGAATTTCAATTAAGTGCATGTCCTGTCATCGGTCCTATGTTTCGTATTCAGGACAGGACAACTTGCGTCAAGTATTGTCAGTGATACATACACTACAGA
Organism: Leiocassis micropogon; assembly: GCA_028565275.1. Classification (NCBI taxonomy): domain Eukaryota; kingdom Metazoa; phylum Chordata; class Actinopteri; order Siluriformes; family Bagridae; genus Leiocassis; species Leiocassis micropogon. The sequence goes on from JAOVVA010000048.1 coordinate 24,284,880, forward strand.
TGGTGTATAAATATTTGTTTGAAAAAAAAAAAAAGCACTGGCACATTCCTTCAAGATCAAGGACCATATGCATGTAGGAAATGAATGTACCTGCAACAGGTAGAACAAGTGCTGATAAGCCTCCAACTTCTCGCGTTTGTCTTTGCTCAGAGACTTGAGGCCTTTGTGTCTGTCCAGGGCCATCATGTCAGACAGCTCCTCTTTATTCTTCTTGGTGAGTTTCTTATGGTGTGACACCACCTCCTGCACCACAGGACCAGACCAAAACAGGACAGAATCACACATGGAGTAGTTTTGGTGAACAGACATCCTGGCGTCACGGAATAAACAACTAAAGCATGTTGCCGTTTGATATGTCTCTGAAAACGATTAACTAATTGAAGTCAGACGAGATGTGAAGAGAAGAGCATGCCAACAGTCTAAGAAGGCTAAATGAGTGTCTTCATGTGTGGTTTTCCGAACCTGGAGAGTGACACGATTGCGGACCAACAAGCCGATCTTCAGGTCCATAAGGTCCAGGTCCGACTCCAGTTGTCTGTTGGAGCGAATGGTTCGTACCACCTCCTCTCGCAAGCGCAACAGCTCTCCCTCCTGGCGGATGTCATTGTCCCCCAATTCCAACAGGTGGGCAAACTTGCGCACAACAGACAGAGGGGGAGTACTGGAGTGCACTGTGGAAGCACAGAGAGACATTTAAAAAAAATTAATAAATAAATAAATAAATAATGCAAGAACATAATGGAAGATTCTAACACAAAGCTTAAAGATCTGGTGTCAAGCAGCATCTGAGCAAATGCCTTTTTACAAGTTACCAGGTCCATTACTTATGATCGGTTTTTGGAACAAAAACATACGAGAAGTTTGTCTGACAAAAAAAAAAAAAAAACAACTCATACCCAGCATCCTGTACTCTTCACGTGCCCTATTGGCTCGGAAGAAAGCCTGGATCCTAATGATGGCACCAACCTAAAAGACAGAAACATACATTTACATCTTGATTTTTTTTACTTTTTTGATACTTGCACCAAATTGCAGCAAAACTGAGACACTTGCATGTCTTCTGAAGTATCGCAGACGAGCCAGGTGCCGCCTACGAGCCAGCCACATCTTCACCCAAGCCTGGATCTATGACAGCACAGCAAAATGAGAAACTGTACAAAGAAAAGTGTACAAAGAAAGGACTTCTAAATGCTTTACAAAAACAAACAAGCCTTTACTTTGACTACTGCTCTCCAGTTCTGATAGAGGTACTCCAGTCTCTCCCTATAGGCCCTCTGCTGCAGACACCTCCGCCAGTGAGACTAACAAACCAACACAAAAACATTGTAAATGATATAAAGCATGCATCATTCTGGACCACTCCTTAAACAACTGAGAGCTTGGCATACTTTATAAAAAACAGCAAATTTAGACCCATCTTTTATCTTACTGTATATCCAATTATTTGTCACATATATATTACAGCACTGTTACAGTAGGTAGCTAGGCTCAGAGTGCCAGGATTCAGCGCCCTTGGAGCAGGGACGGTTAAGGGCCTTGCTCAAGGGCTCAACAGTGAAAACTTGGTGGTGCTGGGGCTTGAACCCATAACCTTGAGGCAGTCAGTTTGTTGGTGGTAGCCTTTAACGTTTCCTTACCTGAATGGTTATAATGGCAGGTAGCTGGGTGTTGAGGAAGTGCAGTCGCTCAGAAAGTTTCTGCCTCAGGAGGAAGCCTTGTGCACGAGCCTGCAGCTGCACCACCAACAGCTCACTGGCCTTCCACTGCACTTCCCGACTGTGTGCCATAGTTACACTGCTGCACACTGCCTGCAAGGGAAGACAATAGAGGGGTTAATGCAAGTAACAGCTGTTAGAATTCAATTGGCTGTATGAATTCCACTCCAAATATTTGAATTTATTATTGAAATTTATTTATTGAAATGATTTAAATATTAATACATTTGTAAATTCACACATTCTGCTTATAGTCACCAAACATGTGAACATAGTTTACATATCCTGGTTGCTTGATGTAAGAAAACAGGTTAGAAGAAATCACTCTAAAAACTCTTTGGGTGTTTGTCACCTACATAAATATATAAAAAAAAATTAAAAGACACACACACTATACATGGGTTCGTTACCTTTGTTTACCCTGTGCAGTAGGCATATACAGTATACCAAGTAAGACATCATTTGGGATGTGGCATAATTGTTAAGGATGCTTAAAAAAATTTATCACACATGAGGAAAGGTTAAAAGACACTCCTTATAAACAATTAATTCTGGGTAGCTTTAGGGCATAAAAATAGTTTGGGTAAAACTATGGGGAGGGGGAAAAATAAAAAAAAATAAAAATAAAAATCATGCCTCCTTCTTTGCTTATTAAAATGAGACGCCACGGTTTTTTTATTTACTGTATGTAGTTTAAGGAACACAAACACATTGCTCAGTGCTGCTGCTTATATTCATCATATAATCGGAAACATACAATTCTAGGCTCATCAATATTCCAATGCATTTAAATTTAAAGGTTTTTAATTAATGTTTATACAAAAACAACAAAGAAAGGATGATTGCCCGGAGGAGTATAACAAGATAAACAGACACTATTAATAGGACTTAGGAATACTGCATAATGACTTAGGCTTTTGAGGATGTCTGTTATTTATGGTTACAGTTACCCATAGTAACACAAGTGAGTACCTGGATTTCTTCATGGCTGAGGAAGATGCTATTCTGGACAAATCCATGAGGTCTCTCCCAGGTACCCTCCAGCTTCTGCAGGTGGAAGTAGTAAGAGCTGCCATCAACAGTCTTTGTCCTTATCCATGGGCTTTTGTTATCGCCTGATAAAAGCAAGAGACATAAGAGCAAAAGGAGAAGTTCTACAATGTAATCCGTTATAAAAAAAACAAAAAAAAACAACAACACATTGTATGTTGTAACGCAGTACAGTTTATTATATGACTGACCCTCCATGTGCTTAGCACGAAGTAGGGCTGACAGCTCAGTTTGGAACGCAGCCGCACACTCAGCTACCACACTCCTCAGAGCCACCTCTGGCAAACGCATCACTCGCAGGGTCTGAGAGGCTTTACCTTCCTTCACTGCCTGATTCACAGCAGCCAGACCCAGAGATCCTGACAACATAAATCACACAATTATATTATTATTTATAATAATTATTATAAACTATAACATCTAAAACCAGAAAACACGTCTGTAAATGCATGATCCAAGGGCATGTTCACACGTTCACATCTGGGTACGCTAGGCATGTTTAAAACTTTCTTAATGTAAAGTATCACTATGTTGGTTTCTCCTGTATACACTCACTCTTCAGAGCTTTCTGAGTATCCTGGTTAGCCAGGCTCACTCCCTCCTGAATATCAGCTAACCACAGCTCTGCTCCAGGATCCCGACTCATCTGCACCATGCGCACAGACACAGAGACATGAAAAGGAAACATTAAAGATCAGTCAATGTTTCTACAATCATTTCTCCATATGGCTGTGTATAGCACCTCTGCCTTGCGCTTCTTGAGACGAGTCAGTACATCATGGTAGCGGTTGCCGTTCTGTGGCGCTACATCCACAAGGCCACTAGAGAGCAGCAGCAACGCGGCTAGAGTTTTCTGAGGGTCACTGCGGCTGAGGGCCTGGTTGATCAGCCCAATAGTCAGGATCTCTGCAGTTAAAACACAAGGATTTTACATCATCATAAAGGCCAACACCTCCATAAAGCAGAAAAATTAGGGAAGGTAATAACACGTTCTCACGGTCATGCTCCTCCTGAGCGGCCATGTTGACACCGTTTACTCCACTTTGTAGCTCATTCCAGGTCAGGAGCACTCTCCCTGCCTTCCACTTCAGCTCAGAAAGCTCCTCGAAATACCTAGGCAAAAATTTACATAATATAATGTCTACAGAGCCATGCATATGTAGATGTGTGCTTCAGAAAACGTTTCACATGATCAAACCATGGCATTTTCACTAGAGTCAATATACGTAGAATCAATCCTCAGACACCTTGTTTCCGTAACACTAATATTCAAATAGCTATATTTCTTACCGATTTTAGATTATTCAAATTTACTAAAGTTATTTAATAAACGAAATGTCCTGCAACTTGCGTTGGTGTGGTCCTGGTCATAGAGGACCACCAGCCCTGCACATTTCAGTCTCTTCCCTGGTCTATCACACCCACTTCAATTAAGGAAAAGCTGTTAATTAGCTGTTTAGTTAAATTATAAGATTGAGAATACTATAAAAATGTCCCGAGCAGGCAATCCTCCAGGACTGGACCTGGGAACCACTGGTTTAACTGGCGTGTCCTGTTGTTCCTGACAACCTTCTGCACCAAACTTCAGTCCAGTAGATGGTGTAATAGCACCAACCACCAATATACAATGAATAAGTAGGAATGAATGAGAAGAATGAGCAAAACTTTCATGAAAGGTAAGGAAGACAGATGTGGTTTGAATTTTCAGCAAAAGCTGTGGCATATTTTGAAGGGCTTTGTTCGGTTTTACACAATTTAACATCTGTAAATAATTTGGTAAAAAGAAAAAAAAAATTATCTAAAATCATTTTAAAAATCTGAACCAATTCTAAATAAAAAAAAAATGTATATATTATTTTATTCAATAATTTTTTATCCAGGTTTTGGACCGGCACTATATTAAGTGTCTGGGCGCTGGGTGGGAATTTAACCTTAAAATCTATTTCACAGCAAGACTAAACAGTAAGCTTGCTTTTCGTAACGTTGTCATACTTCGCACAATTACAATTATGTTGAATCTAATCTAATGCAAATATGTCAACCCCACTGGAAGATGGCATATAAACAAGGTTTTAAATATCTTGTGGCAGGGGGGTTTTTACCACCATGTTTGTTACTCAGCATGGTCTATGCAAGCAAAATGCCAAATCAGATAATCAAGCAAAAATAAAACATTTCCTATGTTACCTTAAAGCAGAAGTGTTCAATTATTTTATTTACAGAATTAGTCAATTTTGCCATGGACTGTGGTTCAGAACCCCACGACCAAGTTACCACTGTTGGGTCCGTGAGCAAGGACCTTCAGATGTATAATGGGGGAGGAAGAGGGAAAAAAAATAAAAATAAAAATAATAAATAATAAAATCGCCCTGGTGTCAAATGCCTAAAATGCAGTACAAGTTAAAGACCACTGCTGATCCTGTGTGCTGCAAAGCAATGTCAGACCTTTGTATTAAGCTGTCATCAATGTCTGCGAGGCCAGCAGCAGGGCTGAGCAGCCTGGCGCAGAATGCTCCCATGTCTTTAGCCTCCAGTGCCTGGTTTATCAACGCCACTGCAGACAGCATCTCTACAGCCACATACAGCTCCTCCTGCTGCAGGCCACCCTACACGACCACATGCACAAAGCAAGCATGTAAAAATGTCTGTACACACACATCATATCTTAATCAAAGTAGACCATCGTATATTTTTTATATTTAAAAAAAATAAATTAATTAAAAACATTTTTAAAAAGCCACTGTGTGTTGATTGATTATGCACATGAATTCACTGCAGATATTTGGGCTTCGGCTGCAGATTTGTTGAGGCAGAACTTAATTATTGCTATGATCCCACCTATGGGAGCCAGAGAACTGGATTATAGAAATGTCTAATATGCAAAATGCTCCTGTAGGGAGAACAAATTTTGACAGTGATATACAAATCAAACCACTACATCCGAGTAGGCTTTAATGACCCTAGAGCAAGGGGAACTGTATGAATCAGTAATCTGTGGTAAATGAAAGGCTATATTAGACACCTGGGGGCACTGCTTCTGCAGAGGAGAGAGTTCTCTCTGGTAAAGCTCAGCAGCAAAAGGGTAGACATCAGGCAGGTGGGCATCAGGGTTCATCAGGGCACGCACAGTCTGACGTGACTCACCGCAACGCAATGCCTCGTTGATTTTGGATATTGCCTGTAGCACTGTACATGAATACACACGTCATTTCTTGACTATCACTTTAATTCAATTTTTGAGTCATAAAGCTGGGTATGAACTGACTTGTTTGTGAGCGCTGAGCTTCCTCGTTGGCCACACTGATACCTTCCTGCAGCTCATCTCTCTCCAGAGGGTCCACACACCCCAAATCCTAGAAGAAATCATAGACATAAGAAGTGAGTCACACGTACAGCATTGCATACATATATATATATATATATAAAAAAGAAGTCTATACAAGACTTGTGGAACTTCTCACCAGGGCTTTCTGTTCTCGGTCTGACGTGAGCTGTTCCAGATACCAGTCAGAATGATCTCTAAGCAACCCTCTGAGGCTGAGATTCGGGTTCTGCAGAGCTGAGAGTAGAGCCAGGGCATCGCCACAATCTATTGCCTCATCCACACGTTCTACAGCTGCACGCACTACACGCACACAAACCACAAATAGATCATATTACAGATATACTGTAAGATCAAACATTCTCATAGTCATAGTACTAAAACTCTGACTCACCATTAACTTTAGTGATGTTGTCTTGAATCTCACTTTGCGTCAAATACTCTTCATAAATGTCCTTTTCCGTGGAGCCATTTGTCTAAAAACATTAAATAGTTCATTTTACTTGCATTCTGTTTCAGACAAACTGTATTGGTGTTACATAATAGGACCAAGCAGAAGACATCATCTCGCTCACTTTAGAAGAAGCCTTGGCCGCTTTGTGAGCACGAGCCTGGCGGAGCATCTCCTGGTAGACGGCCATGAGCTGGTCCTGCAGGTTAGTGAGCATGGCGTTGGGATTGCGCAGGGACTGTGCCGTGTCCTCCACGCAGCCCCGGTCCACCGCCTCATTAATGGCAATCACTGCTGCGTGCACTGCACAAGTGAACAGGGAAAGACTTTTACCTCCCCGACTTGCTTAATTCGACCTCGATAAAACAGTCCATCATTAACTATTAGGTCTTACAAATAATGAGCTATCCTTAGATCTATAATTTTGTAATAATAAAAACACATACACTCATGAAGGCCTTAGAAAGTAAAATCAGGTTTCCTTTGGACGAGTTATCTAAAAACACATACCTGCACGGCTGTTTAATTATAATACTGCTAAACTTAGACGTGATTGTTCTTACCAGCAGCCTCATCCACTGACAGCTCATTAGCTAGAATTCCTCCAATCTTGCTGAAAGCAGGCATCTGGATACCATATTTATCGAGTTCCAGCTTCATGTTGTTGATCTCCTCGTCTAGACACAAGAAGGAAAAATGTATATTAACGTGCAGAATAATTAGCCAGAAAACAAACAACCAAAAGTAATCTGATTCAGTAACTAGAATTGCAGTATGTTCCTACCTGTGAACTTGACTTTGCCACACAGGTCATGGATTTGAGGAGCTAGGCCTTGACGGAAAAGGTAAAGGCTACAAGAAAATAAGAGACACCAAAATTAATGAACGTTACATGCTTAATTCTACCACGAATCTCCTTTTTAAAAACGTGGTTTTCTAAATACACTGCATATCTGAAACCAGTTTTTAGAAAAGTGAGTATGGACCTGAGAGCATGGATACAATAGACAGTTCTTGGCATATTCTTTTTGTCATAGATGTCTGTGGTCTCAGGGTAGAAAATCTAAAACAAGAAAAAACACATGTAATAGTGATGTTTGTATGTGTGGTTATTATTATTATTATTATTATTGAATGAAAGAACATGAATGCGTAAAGAGGAAAATGCTGTATCGGTTTAATTTACCGTTGGCAGGCCAACCTCCACTAGGGAATTCCTCCAATGGTTGATGTTATCGGTGTGCCGGAACTGCAGACCAACGGACTATAGAAAACACCAACGATGTGTCCGTTAGCACTTTGTGGTTATATGCATTTAGAAACTTGTTCAAGACAGTAGTGTGTATCACTGGATGCAGCACTGCTTTTTATTTATTTATTTATTTATTTTTATTAGATGCATATTATTTTTATTAGGCACATATACAGTACCTTGTAAGAGCAGCTTATACACTCCCTGGTCATTTCACTAGGTAAACTTGTTCAATCATATATCTAAATCAGCCAATTACATGGCAGTAACTCAAGGGATTAGGGCATGTAGACATAGTCAACATGATCTGCTGAAGTTTAAATCGAGCATAAGCATGGGGAAGAAATGTGATCTAAATGACTTTGAATGTGGCAGGGTTGTTGGTGCCAGATGGGCTGGCCTGAGTATTTCCGAAACTGCTGATCTACTGGGATTTTCATGCACAACCATTTCTATGGTTTGCAGACAATGGTCTAAAAAAAAGAGAAAATATCCATGAGTAGCAGTTTTCTGGGTACAAATGCCTTGGTGATGGTCAGAGGAGAATGGCCAAATTTGGCATAAACAGGAAAAAAAGGGTTTAGGTGATGTGATAGTGTGGAGGATCATTTCTTGGCACATTTTGGCCCCCTTAGTACCAATTGAGCAATGTTTAAATGCCACAGTGTACTCGAGTATCATAGCTGTCCAACCCTTTATAAACACAGAATTAATCACCATGTCACAAAGCTAATATTCTCTCAAACTGGATTCGTAAACATGACAGTCATCAGTTCACTGTACTTAGGTTCAGTTTAATAGAGCACCTTGTGGTGGAACAGGACATTCATATCACAGCAAATCTACAGCAACTGTGTGATGCTATAATGTCAGTATAAACTAAAATCTCTATGTTTCCAGCAGCTTGTTGAATCCATGCCATAAAGAATGAAGGCATTTTTAAAGGCAAAAGGGAGCTAACCCAAGGTGTACCTAAGGAAACGGCCAATGAGGTTTAAAGAGATGATCTATTTTCATTGCCTAGTGCTTCATCAGTGTCAGGTTATACAATAATAATGATTGTCTATTTTTCATACGTGAACTGTTCTAAAATCTCAATTCCATACTAGCCTAACCTTGTAACGTTCCTGGTTGTGGTCATAGATCCTCTTCAGTGGAACAATTTTTGGAGCAAAGCAGTGGCCAAGCTTAGCTAACACAACTCCATTCCTCAGTGCCTCCTCCAACTCAGTCGGTGGTGGAAGCTCCTCATTCAGACATGCCTCCATCCACCTGGCAAGAAGGTTAGAAACAAAAATACCACAAGGCTATTTAAAAACTATAGCTCCAAACAAGGTTATTCTAATAGCTTTCAAGTCAACCTATGCAAGAAGTAAAGAACTTTTTATTTTATTTTTTTATCTTCAATGGCTTGCATACTAAATCTTTACAATTGTACATCTGGCGCAAACTGATAATCTTCCAAAACTTTAACTTGCATGCTAAAATTACCAGCAACACTTTCATGATTGTCATCTTGTAGTTTACTAACTAGCCTGTAACACCACACTACCATGTTGTACAACAGAACCGCAGTCTGGGAATTTGTTTCCAATGTTCGCTGTCTTCACCACTTCAATATTGCATTTTTCTTACACTGCCTGGGCAAAAAAAAAGTCACCATTTCAGAAGAATTATTTGTGGAAGAAATGTGGTCAGAAAAAAAATCATATATGGAGATCACTTTGACACTTAGTCAATTAGTAAGGTTGCATGGTTTAAAACGAAAAAAAAAAAATCAACAGTAAAAACCATACCCATGTTTAATAGTGAAAGTAAGAAGATTTCCATACAAACACAATGTGACACCACAGGACTGGGACTAAACAGCTTTGTGGCCATAAGAAAACCACTTGTTAGAGAGAATAATCAGAAAAATAAGTATTCAATTTGATATGGATTATTAATACTGTATTGGAATTTGGAGTGATGGAAAGAGTCATGTGGTCTGATGAGTTCAGGTTGACCCTATTCCAGGGCAATGGGCGTTTCAGAGTAAGAAGGGAAGTGCATGAAGCGACACATCATCCATAGTGCCCACTGTGCAAGCCTCTTGAGGCAATGTTATGATCTGGGGTCTCTTCACTAGGGCGGGTCTAGGCTTGGCAACGTTAAGTGGAAATGTAATGAAGTCAGCTAATGACCTGAATGTACTGAATGACCCAGTTATCATATCAGTGGAGATTTTTTTTCCTAATGGCTCAGGAATATTCCAGGACTCGAGTGGTGAAAGAGTGGTCCTGGAAGTATGAGGAAACATTTTCACACATGAATTGGCCAAAAAGTTGTGCACCGTAATCATTAAAAGTGACTCAATGAAATCTTAGAATGTGTGATTTTTTTTTTGGTCCAAAACAAGTTATTTTTTAAGGAGCTAGCATTGATTGAGGTTTCCACCCTATTGAATACCACTGTCTTGGTAGGATAATTATCCTAAAAAAAAAAAATTCATAATTTTCAGTGAAAATACTCGGGACAACCCGAGAAGTAGAACTGTAACTGTCATAGTAACGTAATAGTGTGGCATCCGTCGGGCACCTAATGCAAACATACCTCACCCACCAACCAACCAACCAGATGCCATCAACACATCTGACCTATTTCAGCATAAACGTATTTAAACGCTTGAGGTTGGAGTTATCCCTTAAAGGGAAGCGGTAGCAATTACAGTAGAGGTGTCTTGCCTCTTTGCCTCCTCCAAGCGGCACAGGTACTGGTAGGCCACATTCTGGATGCGTTGTTCATCCATCTCTTCTGCCGTCAACCGTTCATCTTTTGAGAAAGTTTCAAAAAGAAAGGTTTAAACCTGAACATACATCTGCACCAGATTCTAAAGAGTGAGTTCAGGCTGAGCACGATTTCAGTCTTTCCCTGATTTCAATCATATATTACACAAAGCCTATGCTAGGTACAAAGATAGAGGTAGTTGCAAATTACACTATAGCTTAACACAATTTTGGTATTCTGCATGTCACAGTGACATGTTATCTTTGTTTCTTTATATGATTGCATGTAATCAGAGAAGGATTTTATGCTGATCCTGCATTTTCTCACCAGTACAGCAGTGGTTAAACTAGTACAGCAAGTTAGCTTCAGTAGACCATGCTTCAAATCAGATAACAGTTGTTTAAAAAAAAAAAAAACAGTATGTACTTAAATAAAAAAAAATAATAAAAAAAAATTATCGTGATTAAATTAATGTGGATTACAAGAAGTTATGAAAACAAGTAATATATTATTAACTATTAATGGCGATCAGATGTGTATACAGTAGGTTGTATCACCTAAGTTTGTTATTTTATATTTACTGTTTGTGACAGCAATAGAAGTTTACTTACATCCGGATCTGACTTGACCACCGGATTCTCCCATTTTGTCTTCGTGTTGGATATTGAAAGACCAAGTTTAATTATTTCTGATAGTTTGCAGCGCTCGAGTCCTAGTTATAAATTTCTACCGACGCACAACAATAACGGCTTCTAGCTGTTTAAGCGTATCCGATTAACATAGATATAAAAAAAAAAAACACACACAGCTTCAATCCTGTTAAAAACAAATCCACTAATAAAATGGTTTCATCAACAATAATTCGCCCAAACGAGTAAACCAATCCTAAAGAGAATCTAATGATCCGCGGTCTAAACACGCTTGTGGTTTGAAAGTCACACTTGGACTGTTTTCACTTCAGTTTGAATATCCCGCCGCAATCCCATTGGCAATCCTGACGCGCGCAATGCACGATGGTCCTTGTTGTCCTCTCTGTCTCTGAGTGTCACTTCCAGGTTAGTTCTTTTTCTTTCTTTCTACCTTTCCTTTAGTCCTTTTTTTTTTTTTTTTTTTAATTTGACACAAATATCACAGTGTATCCGCATCGAACAAACACTTTGTATTTATTTGTATTATTTTCAGACGCTGCTGAAACGTTGTAACGATTGTATCACCATGGCAACCAAGTCACGTGATCAGTGGCAGCCGTAGGTACTCCGCACCTGTCAAATAAGGTTGAGTAGTAACCGTGAAATTACTTTGATCTCTGCGTGGATGCTTTACTTTACATGAATGCATTAGGTGCTCCATTAAACATGGCTTCACTTCCGAAGAGAGTAAGTTGAACAGTAATGTAATACGCTTGCTAGCTTGCTTGTGTGTCTGCTAACTAACCATCCATACATACATGTATAATGTGTTAATGGAATAGGTAGAGTTAAGTGTTATAGTGTATGCAGCTTACTGCATACAGTGCATGATTTACATCAGTAAACAGTTAAGCATCAGTCAATAGTGATTAGTTTGCCTGGGAAATGGTGTTCAGTGCTGACACTTTAGACTGGTGATAAAACATTCATTAGTGAAGTGTGAATCCTCGCAACTGCTCACAACAACAGTATCTGTGACTTAGCATCATTAGTGGGTTAAGAATTGTAACCTTACAGCACTAGGGTGCACGTTCTTTTGCAGCAACACTTCTGAGTCACACATTTGGCCACTTTGGGGTTTTTTTCTCTCTTTTTCTTCTTTTATTAGCATGACACCAGCAGATAACCTCAATCTGTTTCCTGTCATGGCCTCTGATGGTTCACCACCCCAAGATTCTCAGGAGAAGAAAAAGAAGACAAGCAGGAAAGGGAAGGGTGTAGACGTAAAGGACACAGCGGTCCAGGTGGAGAGACTCACAGCATGTGGTTACAGCGCTCTACAGCAACGAGACAGCTCAAAGGCTCTCGAATACTTCAAAAAGGCTTTCAAAACCGCTGTGAACGTAAGGAAGGTGTCGAGGGATACATGTAACTGCTAACTCATGATTTCCTATATCACTTCCACCGCCGTGGTTTATAATATATCTGTTTATAATCTACCTATCTGTCTGTATCTCCTTTCTCAGCAAAAAGAGACTAAAGTACAGCGGGCTTGTGCTTTTAACCTTGGGGCAGCATATGTTGAGGCAGGTAAGCCCCAGAAAGGGCTTGATTTTCTATCACAAGCCGAGCCAAGTGAGAGAGGTGAGCGTGTGGCAGATCTGCAGTTTAATCTAGCAGCTGCACATGAGGCTCTGGATGACCACGTGCAAGCTGTCAGACATTACCAACAAGCAGCACAGCTTTACCGCTCACAAGGAGACGGGAGCAGTGAAGGGGACACCTGCATCAGACTGGCCCAGTGTCACCTGCGTAGGAAGGTCAGTGTCTCTGTAAGGAAGACACTGTACAATGTTAAAAGTGGGTGGTAGTTTTTAAAAACATGTATACTGATAACCTTTAATCATAACCTTTAATCAAGCCCGCGACCCTGAATACAGGATAAAGCGGTATAGATGATGAGTGAGTGAGTGAGTGAGTGATAATTCCAAGCTAAATTTTCTTCTTGTTCTCTAACTGTTAACTTACTAAGGCATGGTTAGGTCATTTTCCTACCTAGTGTGTTTTCTCAAATCTTTACCAATTTGCTCAAAAATTTACCAAACTACAGGTAAAGGTCAATTGGTCTACACCAAATGAGGCAGGTAAAATTACATACTGCCCCTTTAATTTTATCATGCGAAGTGTTTGGGTTTTGGAAAGGTTGTTGCCTATAGATTTCACAGTCACAGTTTGCAATCATAATGATAGATAGATAGATAGATAGATAGATAGATAGATAGATAGATACTTTATTGATCCCTAAGGAAATTTCAGACAGCCAGTAGCAAAGGATAGGGTCACAACAGGCTTTTTGTTGCAATTGCATTATGTAGAGTACTCAGGCAAAAAAACACACACAGTACAGATGTGAGAGATGACTAATGTTTCTACAGGAGAGGCCCATGCTTCAACAGGAATGACTAAGAGAAACAATATATGAGGGTGAGTCAAAAATGATTCACCATCCAGTTATATTAAAACTTCTATTGGCCGCACTGTCTTATCAGCGCATTCCGTTCAAGGATACTGTCTTGCTGTGGAGGTGTCAGTGCTGTGCAGGTGTGAACGTGTTACATCAGTTCATTTGTATCTGCATTTTGAGCAAAAATAGGTGCTCCACTTGTTATTTGCATGAAAGAAGAGCAGTGTGCAGCGATTCGTTTTATGTGGTCTAACGGTGTAACTAGTGCCGAAACAACTCACAGAGGAGCCTAAACAGAAGTGTTTGGATATCTGCAAACAAAGTTTGGACCGAAAATCTTAGGAAGGTGTACATTTCTTAATGAGAACCATTACTGCTGGTGAGATGTGGATTCATCACTACAAGCCTGAGAGTAAATGACAGCACAACCGCTATGTAAACTATGTTTTTCCGTGTTATGCAAAAAATATTTAAAAAATATATATATTTTTGGAAACATTTTGATTCAGTGCAGTAATGCATGAACTATTGTGTCAAGTTAATGGGATTATCAGTGAATAAGCTTGATTGTTTATCCTATGTTTCAGGAGTGGACTGATGCAGCTGAGAATTACCTGCGTGCAGCAGAAAGCTATAAGGTGGCAGGAAAGCTGGCCTCTGCTGCTGTGGCTCTGAAGGATGCTGGGAACCACATGTTGAAATGTGACTGCTTCCCATCTGATGATGTCATTGGTGTTCTTACAGAGTGTTTGGAGCTGAGTGCCAAAATCACAGACCCAGAGACACAAGGTGAAGTATATGCATCAACAGTGTATCTTAGTGTTACTAGTCTTATTTTAAACTGTGACCTTTTCTACATCGAGCAGAGAAACAGGAAAACTCCTTACCCCTTGTGAAATATTTATCCCATGATATTTTTAATGTTTTTTTTTTTTTTTCAGGGAAGCTGTATAATGCAGTGGGGTTGAGTTTCTCGCAGCTTAAGCTCTTTCCGGAGGCTGCTGAATGCTATGAGCTGGCTCTGCCCTTGGTCCATTCCAGTCCACGCCGGCTAGCTGTGGTCATTCAGAATCTGGGCGCGGTCCACAACTCCCTGGCACAGTACCGGAAATCCCTGGATTACCACAGGGAAGCAGCTGCACTGCACGGTTAGCAAACCATCGAGCCAAGTTGCTCATTTCCTCATCACAGAATATATGCAGATCACATATAAAGAATATATGCAGTATGCAGATCTGCAGAATATTTTAATGCATAATATGGATATGAAAATTTTCATAAAAATTTTATTGCAATATGGCATGTAAGAATGTATTATAATGATCATATTTTTTCTTAGATATTTGACTGAAAAAATCCATTTACATGTTTAAGGTCCAGTACTCCCCTTTTATTGACCTAACATATTTCTTTCAAAGAATTGATATTTTTTAAAAGAATTGAAAATTTTCTTTTCAATTTCTTTTATTTCTTTCATTTCTTGTTAAAATGAACATTCTGTTCTTTCCTTTTATTCTTTCTTCCTTTTACCATAATGCAGCCATTTTTAAATGTGTTTCAAATAACAAGTAGGCAACATTATATATAAAGATTATTAGTCTTTTTATAGAGCTATATCTCAGGGGTTGCATAGACTGGTTGACTGATACATTCATTACTCTCCTATTTGCAGAGCTGTCTACTAGTGGGGTTGGTGGAAATGAGTAGAGTCAGAAAGTAATATAAGCAGGGAAAATGTAATTTGTCTGGAAATATTTCCAACTAGATGAAGCAATTTCTGCAGTTGATAGCATGTTGTAGAGACTATGGTAGAAAAGGTGTTTTTAAAAATGTTCTTTCGGGCTTCCCATTTAGCTCGTCGAAAAACATTTTCTGAGAGATTGAGTTTCAGTTCTGATGATGCCCTTGTCAATCACCTTACACCACTTTTGTACAAAAGAAGGCAGATCGCGTTTTGCTCTGAGTGTGTTATACTTCCCTTTGATACAGCTTGAGCTGTGGATTGAGAAGTTGCAGTGGCTGGCTTCATGCGTCCCAGAGCAAGCATGTATTAACCTTTACCTTACCTTGGTTGGTAGCTTTCATATGATAAGGAAGGGGTGACTGGTGTCTAAATTCAGGGAATCTGTTTTGGAGTATTTTATTGGAACATGATCACTTTCATAGAGAAGTGGTTAAGTATAGAGGTGGCAGGACTGCCTGATTTTGCTCCCTCTCATATCACCTGTTACTCTGACCCTGAGTTACTAAATATGAATAATTTAAGGAATTTCAGAGTTCTGAACCTGTTTTAAGAATGGAAAACATGAGTAGTGAGCTACTCGTTTTGAAACGGTGACTGGGAAAACTAATTTTCAACATTTTCAGAGTTTTAACATGGATCCCAGAGAAACATAAGCAAAGCTATATTAGAGCCTTATTATATTAGAGACAGTTTTTGGAATTAAGATTTCCTGTAGGGCTGTAATGATGCACTTCTATCAGTTTGATCCACAATACTGCGTTCACAATTCGATTCAACCTGTTTTGTTATAGTTTAGCACTATGGGATGTTCAGATTGGGACCTCTGGTGTTCAAACAGTGCAATTGCATTATATGTATAATTAGTAGAATGCTGCCATTTCACATTTCCATAAGGCACATGTTCACATTTGTGTTTGTCACAATGTGTTGTTCCATCACTTATTTTCTGTGCTTAAAATGACACTTAAAATTAAAGGCACCCTTGTAGCACTAATAGGATCTGACCTGGCAGTGCAGACCTCTAAAGGTATACTGTCGTATCTGGCACCACGGCTTTAGCAGCAGTTGATGTCAGTCTTGTAGGTTGTGACATGGTGCCTCAAAAAGGTGCAGACTTTTTGCTCCAGCACATCCCACACATTGAGCCACTTGAGCATATTGAGATCTGGGGGATTAGGAGGCCAAGTAAACCCCTTGAGCTCTTTGTCATGGTCCTTTAACCATTCCTAAACAATTTTTGCAATGTGACAGAGTGCACTGTCATTAGGCAATATTGTTGCTATGAACGTGTGTACTTGATCTGCAACATTGTTTAACTAGCGACAAATTATGTGACAAAGTAATATTCATGTGAACATGAGGATCCAAGGTTTCTCAGCAGAACATTTCTCTGAGCAACATCTCTGCTGCCTCTGCTGGCTTGCTCTTATCCCATAGTGCATCCTGGTGGCATTTCTTCTCCAGGAAAGCACCAAAAACCCACCTGGCCATTCACATGCTGTAAGAGAACTGTATGACAATACAGTGTCATACGCTTCCTATGCACATGAGTGAGCCTTAGGCCTTGTTCACACGGGCGTTAAAATCGAGCGTTATTCTGTCGTTCGTAGCGTCCGGTGAGCGCGGATCAAGCACCGAGGGTTTTCTACACATAGGAGTCAATGAGAGTGTTCACACGGGCTTTGGTGACGTGCGTTTGTCCGGCTGAGCGTTTATACGGCGTCAGAAAAATGTTGCATGCTGCTTTTTCTTGCCGTTCAAATCCCAACGAACGCAAGAAAAACGCTTCTAGTGCGTATTCTTCGCGTTCATTTTACGCTTCGGAGGACCGGATATATCCCATGATCCTACATGCTATACATAGGGATATGCGGAAAAAAAGCTAAATAAAATGCACCAGCTGTAGCAGACAATCAAAAGTGGAAACTGACATCAGACAGTAATTGAAAAATTTGCATTTCTTCATAAACCACAAAAAAACTTCCTTTAATCCGACGTTGTGCAGTCAGAGGGTGAACCCAGTAGCGG
>JAOVVA010000048.1:24318318-24331011 GCA_028565275.1 Leiocassis micropogon
AGTAGTAGCCTTAATGTGGGAGCCCCCTAGTGACGGGGAGGAATTGGACACAACTAAATTAGGGAGAAAATCTGGAATAAAAAAAAAAAATTATAAATTTTTTTTTTTTTAAATGCGGTTTTCAATTAAAAAACAAGTGTTTAAAAAATATGTTTTGTGAAGGTAAGGTTAGCTTGGATTGGCTAAGTAGTAAACAGTATACTAGGTAAAACTATGGTGAACTAGCTAGTAAACGTCAAGGTCATTGACTGGCATTTAAAACTCTATATGTCATCAAGGTCTGTTGGTGTGCTTTGGTGTCAACCTAATGATGCAAACACAATAGAAGGACAACTTTGAGGACATACAGTAGGTAGTCTTCTTTGTACAGCTTTCACAGCAAGTGATTTTCATGTTTGGGCTGTTAAAGGAGTTCCTGGGAGGCCAGTGTTTCATTTGTGAAGCACGCAGTCTGATCATGACTCTGGCGTACTGAGAAAACTTTCTATTTTGATGGTATCCAAGTGAAACGCCATATTTTAGTGAAAGTGCATTAGTGTGGCAGAGGATTATATACCGAAATAAAGGTAGATTTTAACTCTCGTAACAGTGTTCTGTTGTTCTGCACAATCAAAAGTTGGACTTGACTATACAGTATGTCCATACAATACATTTGTCAACAAAATAAGAAAATGTAAAACTTTAAGTGAGTAAATATGTTTAAAAATAGGTTTAATATTCTTATATTTTGTTTATTGTATAATTACATTGTAAATACATTGTAATTTGCTAAGATGTTAGCTTTGGCTGTGTTTAAGCCAGTTATCTTTTATTTTCAAAATAAGAAACCTTGTAATAAACTACTGTTTTTTTTTTTTGTTGTTTTTCTTTTTAGAGCTTGAGGATTCTGGGTAACTGGATGCCGAGGAACATCTCTCTTTTTTCGCCCTCAGAGCTAGACACCTCTCTGCAGGATGTCTCGAACTCCTCTCTCTCCCCGCCACTGGCTGATTGGGTGGCTCCCACGTTCACCCGGGCGGCACAGTTCCGAGTTGGCGCCACACTGGTGCTCTTCCTGTTTGCAGCAGTCAGTAACCTGGCACTCCTCATCAGCGTGTGCCGCGGACGGGGACGGCGACTGGCTTCTCACCTGCGGCCCCTCATTAGGAGTCTGGCCGTAGCAGATCTGATGATGACATTTATCGTGATGCCACTGGACATGGTGTGGAATGTGACGGTACAGTGGCATGGCGGTGATGGTCTTTGCAAGTTGCTTAGCTTCCTTAAGTTGTTTGCCATGCAGGCCTCTGCATTCATCCTGGTGGTGATCAGCCTGGACCGACAGCATGCCATCCTGCACCCTCTCGACACTCTTAATGCACACCGGCGCAACAAGAGAATGCTGGTGCTGGCATGGAGCCTCAGCTTGCTCCTTGCATCCCCACAGGTGGGCTACAACACCTTATATGTTAAAAAAAGGAAGGGAAACTACGTTGTGCTATTTTCATTATGGATGCACCAGTATCCACTGTGCATTATGTTAAGATTATTTCTGTGGTTCTTTTCACAACAGTACCGCTATTGTGATCGAAAATGGCTGCTCAAATGGTCCATTAAGCCCTCGGGGACATTCAATACAGTATGCTGCGGGTATTGAGTAGTTTAATTAAATTTAATTGGAGTAGACAATTGCCAGTCCACTTAGAAAAACTGTTTAGCAAATAAATAGAGGGAAAAGTATATATTCATCAGAAATAATAAGGAAGAGGTAGAGCCCATATTTTTATTTTTTTTTAAATGAAAAGAAAAAAAAAAGATCCTGGATAATCTGGTCCTCTTATTTAAGTGAACATTGCTGCTTCTTCTGTATACACTTCAGACAATTAGTCATTTTCCAGATGAAAAAATACTGTATACGGTTGAAATCTTTCATATTCCTTTTATAACAGCATGTGCTAAAGACCTGGAACTATTGCCTTGTATAAGTAGCTCATCCTCCCACATGCATAAGTGCATACATCTATTTTTACATAAGCTGTCTTGAATAATGAGCTCGAATCTGATTTGGGTGATATTTCCACAGCAAGAATGTGCTCTGGTGGTGGCCAAGCCCCTGCCATCATCCAAAAGGTCATTTTAAAGTCCAACATTAGGTTGATTGGTGAATGTATTATGCCATATTTAACAGATCTTATTCCAGACTAACAGACACACACACACACACACACACACACTGATCCTTTTGTGTGCAGTCTGTGCAATTTGTATATAACAGGTACAAAATGAAGCTGATGTTGACATGAATAAGGCTTTTACCGTCATGATTGCTTTAGCTTTTCGATGTTCTGCCCCAAAAATTGGCTCTGAGGGCCACATGAGGGTCACAGGATGAAAACCGCAGCAGTAATGAGGATAGTTCAAAGCATGTCTATTACTGATGCATGGCACAAACATTGCCCGGTTTATTTGTCACAAGCATTGTCCCAAAACATGCAGTATGCTATAATAGGAAATTATTAATAACAAGGTGCTGTGATGCTTTATTGACCTATAACAGCACCTCTCAGTGGGTACATCATTATACAATAAAATCACCAACAACCTGCTGTGTATTAAAGAATGCATCATATACTTTTTTTAACAATCTGTTTCTGGCTACATTTAATGTCGTCCAAATTCTATGAAACCAAAAAAAATCCTATTATTAATATTTATTATTATATATACCAAAATAGAGTTTCCAACAGCTCTGAAATATACTGAACTTGTGGTGTTGACCAGCGGAGCAGGACGGGACAAAAGTGGTGTACTGCATACAACAGTACACATGGCCTTTAACACGATATTTTTAAAAAATTATTTGATATTTTCATTAATTTCAGATTTCAGAGATCCAGTCTACACTGTTTGTCAGACCATATAGCCCTTAAAACCAGAGCATTTTTTTTTTTTTGCCATTTTATGCATTACGATGTTTAAATAAATATATGTAGAGGATAGGATTGTGCAGAGTGCCATTTTAGAACAACCTAGGCAATATGATGAACTGAATTTTATTTCATTTTAACCAGCTATAAAAACATGACTGTGCAAATTTTTAAAAATGGATCACACAGGCAAAGAAAAAGCACAGATTTATAAGATCATGTCTTTGTGGTTAATACTACTACTACTACTATGACTAATAATAATAATAATAATAATAATAATAATATGCACATTTTGTGAGTTCCATATTTTTGTGACGTCATTCCCATATATCCCATATTCTGGTAGCAGTAAAATGTACACATTTATACACAGTAATTGCAATAAACACTATTAAAATACTAAACTAATAATAGATTGATTACAGTTACTTGGGATGTGTATGATGTCAAACTCCCGCGTACCTAAAGCACCCAATAACGTACACTTTATGCACAAAGCAGGAAAAGAAATAGATTGTAATAAAAATACAGGTTTCTATGCAACGTCTCAGTGTGTGTGTGTGTGTGTGTGTCAAGATATGTTGTGTCTGGACTAAAATATGCCAGGGTACAACATCAGGGTTATGTATAGTAGAGAAGCTCTAGGATTGCAGGAAATTGTATATGCACGCATGTTAGCAGCAAGGGATGATGCAGAACGCTTCCGTATCCGATTTTTTCTTCCTAATCTATTATACACCTACTGCAGCAGGACTGGGGGAGGATGCATGTGAACAAAGCAGGTGATGCAGCAAAAGATAAGAGAATTAGGAAGGAGCAAGTAATTTGTGTAAACAGGAACCAGCGTATCAGATAGAATTAATACTAATTGAAGTGTTTATTATGACATCTGTATAGGTTGGGTTTATGGATTGATGATTTTTTTTCCCCCCAGAAATTTCACTCAAACGTTTGTCTCTTTTTCAGTTGTTTATCTTCAGAGCTATCAAAGCAGAAAAAGTGGATTTCACTCAATGTGTGACACACGGGAGTTTTCCCGAGCGATGGCAGGAGACAGTCTACAACATGTTCCACTTTGTCACTCTCTATGTTATACCTCTTCTAGTCATGAGCTGCTGTTACACCCGCATCCTCTTCGAGATCAACAGACAGGAACACAAAAACAAAGGTAATTGTAGTAGCCTATAGTTAAACCTTGGATTACGAGCATTATTCATTCTGGAAGCGTGCTTGTATATGAAATTTCCCAATAAGAAATAATGGAAACTTCGATGATTCGTTTCACAGCCCAAAATATTCATATAAAATAATTAATGCAAAATATAAAGTAAAAATAAAAAAATTAACCTGCACTTTACCTTTGAAAAGAATCCCAACAGAGAAGTGTTTCCGGTTCAGTGTGTGTGTGTGCGTATGTTTGTGCGAGCACATGCACCCATGTGTGTGTGTGAAGCTGAAGTAAGACGGCAGAGGAGAGGGAGGGGGAGGGGGCTACTGTGTAGGATGACTTTCACACACACATGCGCGCGTTTGCGGGCACAAACACACACACACACACACACACACACACACACACACACACACACACACTACCCTCTGTCTGGAAACTTCTTTAACAAGGAACCTCTCTAATGACACTCCTGTGTGCACACACACTAACGGAATCACTGCTCTCTGACAGACTGAGACTCTAGAAACTGGATCTTTAATGACACTTTCTTTTGCTTTATGCAGCACACACACACACACGTGGTCACAATGTTATAATAAACAGTGTACACGCACACGGATGGTGGCTATACGAGTGACGCACGCGCCCTGAGACTTACCCACAATGCCGCAGCGTGCGAGAGAGAAGAACCATTAGCTCAGCTGGGATCACGTGACGCTCGGCCGACAAAGCGCATGCGGATTACTCGTATATCAAGCCCTCGCTCATTTATCAAGTTAAAATTTATTTTAAAAGTTTGCAAAACTTGCAAAAAACGTTCGCAGACCACGTCACTCGCAGTCCAAGGTTCCATGACTAAGATTAACATGATTAACCAAGATTAACATGAGCTCCCTCGAATGATGGCAGCAGTTAATTTTTATTTAATCATCCTGCATATTCAGTTAGCTCTTTGTAGGTAAAAAAAAATAGATTTTTTTGGCAACTCGGCATGCTGCTACTATATTGCAAGGAGAGAATGCAGTTGTTGTGTAGCTCAGCGCAACTTTTTTGTTGTTTTGTTTTTGTTAAAAATTATTAGTACACTGTATTTTATCAGCTTTCTGCCAATCAGTCTACTCTACATAAACACTGTTAAGCCAAATGCATGCTAAATGGAATAAAACCTAAAGGATGTTTACAGCTACAATACTCAGGCACTTATGCACTAAAATTGCATAATTTGAAGAATAAATATAATCCCTCTGATGCAGATAAAGGCAAGTCTCACTAAAGGAGCAGTTTATGTCACATACAGTAGTGAGGCCTGTCAAAGACTATAAAGTACAGTAGGTACATTAATATTGTGAAGTGCAGTGCATTTTCCCAGCTCAAAGAGTATCGTTATGTAACTATTAATATTTAATCTAATTTTAATGCAGATTTCAAGTTATTCTGCATCTACAGTAGGTTCCATATAAAGTATTTCAGCTGACAGGATCTGCTTCCTCTGTGCAGCGGGGGAGTCGTGTCTCCGGCGCAGCCGAACAGATATGATCCCCAAAGCAAGAATGAAGACGCTGAAGATGACAATAATCATCGTCCTGTCATTCATAATCTGCTGGACTCCATATTACCTGTTGGGGATCTGGTACTGGTTCCAACCAGAGATGCTGAAGGTCACTCCTGAGTATGTCCACCACCTGCTCTTTGTCTTTGGTAACCTGAACACTTGCTGTGACCCAGTGATCTACGGCTTGTACACTCCGTCTTTCCGCGCTGACCTGGCGCGATGCTGGGGATGCCGTTCAACCAGCGACTCTCCTCGCTCTCTGGAGCGTCTCTCTGCCCGACAGGGGCCTCACAGCGCAGAGCAGGAATCCGACCCTGCCAGTGTGAAAGGAACTGAGGGCTAAAATAAGAACAAACAAACAGATTTATACCTGAGAGATCTATCCTGAAGCTGTCTACACTGAAGAAGATAAGGAAGTGGATTACAAAGAAAGCAGTTTTTTTTTTCCTCAGAAATGTAATGTAATTGAATGTAATAAAATGCCCTTATAGAAATGTTTAATGTCAGACCAGAAATCCTGATGGCAGACGCATTGCAGCAGATACATCAGCATTAGAGCTGTGATTTCTGTGATGCTGCCAGGTGCACGGCTGGCTTTTGCAATATCTTCCATTTTATAACAGCAGTGAGTGACATTTCCTGCTGCAAATCTGCGTCTCTGTGCTATTCTTCAAAAAACAAGTCTTAACATAATTTCATAGTTACATAAAAACATAATTAAAATTAATAACCCTGCAAATCCTGCACACTGACTGATTAACAGGGATAAAGTGTGTTTAAAGGCTGAACCACCTTCTGCCTCTGCACACTGCAGGCTTTAGCTCATTTTGAAAATGAAAAGGAATCTCATTTCACATTGTGCCACGTTGAAAACTCGCTTAGCTCAGAATTAAATAGAGATTTTATTTTTTATAATGTGCATGGTCTTCGGAGAGCAACAAGTACAGTACGCTCATTGATATTTGTTGTGAGTTTGGTATGCTTGGCTTGTGGATTAGTGTATACAATATATGAGACAGAGAAATATGTTTTTAGGAGTCGGTATGTGTTGAATACATCGTTGTCTTATTAGCAATAGCACTAATCAGCAGAGCTGCTTTTAATGCAGGTATTTGTAATAGGTGCTAGTCACTGCTCTACAGAGGCTCACTGCCTGCTCAGTAACCTAATGTACACACTAAAGAGGAGTTGTATGCATACAGTTTTCCCTCATCTCATTGGTCTGTAGACTTATGATAGATTAAGTAGAGAGAAAGACTGCGAAGATATAGTGTTTCCTGATACAGTATTACAAAATCAAAGATTAGATTTAAGAAGTACATGGTGATATCTACACTGGGGTTTTCCTTTTTTATGTTTATTTTTAATTGCATTAGTAGTTATTAATAATAATAATAATAATAATAATAATAATAGTAAACGGTGAGGACTAATATAAACTAAAACAATAGCGTGATGAAGATTAATAGGTCCAGGTTTTAATCAGCACTGATTTCATGCCTAACATCCTTCTCAGGAAGCTCAGGTTAATCATCCAGTGAAAGAAAATGAAATTAGCGTCTTCATCAGTGTTACATTTTTATCATAAAAAGGCACAGCTTATTATTTTTTTTTCTGCTAGCCTGTTTTGAGATTCAGGACAGAGAGAGGCTTTTTTTCCCCTGCCATGTTGAAGGTACTGTGATGATGAAGTGCCTGTACAGTAACAGTCTTTTGCTTCATCTTCCTAAATGCTGTTTTGCCAGCATGAAGGCATACAGGCAAGCGTGTAACATACTATAGACCTGGTCTAAACTGTCATGGTTATATTCCAACATATATTACTGTATATACTATATATAAGGTACTAATGCACATCTGACAGCAAGTAAAAGAAACCAAATGAATTAAAGATTAGACTGATGCAATAAAGAGTTACACATGAGAAGAATGTGGTGAAATCCTGTGCATTGAGTCAGTAATGAGCAATATGGCATGACTTGCTTTTGTAATACAAAACGTGCATTATGTAAAATGTATATCCATGCACACAAATACTGTACCTACACAGAAAATATCTCGTAATTTTGAGAATGTCACAGGAAGCTGTATAATCCTGAGTAAACTGAATAGCTTATCTAAATTAATTAAATTCATTTACAGACTTGAGTCTCGAAGGAATTTTCCTTTTTTCACGGATAGGGATTCATTCCTACTGTGAGCTAACACATGCAACAAATGTCCCTGTATGTAATAAATCAGGGAAATCAGCGAGTCTCTAAAGCATGTCAGTATCATTCAGGATTGAGATATCACCAGAAAGTATCCCACATTCTTTCATGCATTTTACCAGCATACTCACACAGGCCCTACAGAGAATACACACAGTGTCTGCCTCTGTAAAAAGGTCTCTAGGGTCCTGCTAGCTGCCATGGCAACACTTCAAGTCCATGCTGCTGGTGTGATGAAGATGCCTGGATGGTGTGGCCAAAAAAAAGCAATTAATGCATGTCACCTTAAGTGTTTTAAATGTATAACTCTTGGAAATACACTGTCCTGATCGGATGTGATGTTGTTTTAAGACTTGCATTGAGACCAAAGGTGTAATCTCAATACACCTGTTAAATATTTAATGCGTTTTTAAATTCATTGTTTAAAAAAATGGCCTTCATTCATCAAAGTTCCGAATGGCCATGCAGGTTTGTCTGTACCCATGAATGGTCTTAGTAATTTGGAAAACTTAAGCATTAATATTTTAACAACCTTTAAAACTTGTCTATGCAGAAGACTTACTTTCCTGCATAAGTGATCAGTACACAGCAGTTTAAAAAGATGCAGTTACAGTACATGTCTAGGATGAAGCATGTGTTAAACTATAGTGGTGGGTAGAAAATAACTAGCAAGTGGTTGGGAATTTGCAAATGACCTTTGAGGGAAAAAGGTTTAAAAAATCTCCTGTTACTTACCAAAGTCAGTTATGCCTCATGTTCCTAAAAGATTCACATGGATTTTGGACATCA
The DNA here is from genome assembly GCA_028565275.1 of Leiocassis micropogon. Taxonomy (NCBI): domain Eukaryota; kingdom Metazoa; phylum Chordata; class Actinopteri; order Siluriformes; family Bagridae; genus Leiocassis; species Leiocassis micropogon. The sequence goes on from JAOVVA010000048.1 coordinate 24,326,950, forward strand.
CAGAATGTTTATCATAATTAAAAGTATTAATTATGTTAATTTCTGTAAAAAAAAACACCCTCCTTTATTCCCTTAAAACCTTCCTTAGTGCTTGTTGCCAAAAAGCTCTGGTTCTCCAGGTTCTCACATACAGTATGTGGTTAGACTGAAGAACATTCCATTCCAATTGTCAGGTATCTGATTGTAGATTTAGACACTTGAGACCCCAAAATGTTACCTTCTTCTACAAAATATGCAATCATGATCTTTAGAGAAACGTCTCTATCCATCCTCCATACTGTATGTAGAAACAATACGCCTTTGTCTTCATCCAGACATCAGCGCTCATATTTTTTTCTCTTATTTCTCCATTTATCATGACACTTAATCATTTGTAGCCTGTTGAACAATTTACTCGCTTTCATAACACCTGCATAAATTAGGATGGATTTCATCTTGGCAGGAAGTCAGGTACAGGCTTGTGTAAGTATTCAGGCCTTTGTTAAATAGAACCAACAAGACAGCTACATGAATCAGGATCAAGGTCAAGGCCCAATCAATAAACAACATGAAGTAGGTCAGGCAAGAGCAAGACGAGAAAACCAGGAACAAAGAGACAATCAATAAATAAAGAGGCTTGGTAACAACATCAAGCGTGTACCTCACAAAGAGTGTGCAGAGTCCTTAAACTGGCTGTGAGTTGTAGGCGATGTGTGTAGGGTGCGCTGTACACTGAAAGTTTAAATTCGACACTGTTTCCTGTGTAGACATCACAAGTATGACGTTTATAAAGTACAAGGGACAGGAGATTACTACCTTACAGCTGCTTCAAAAATCACTGCTCATTTTGACAGTTATATAAATCAAATGCAGGTTTATTCATATATCATTCCATTCGCTTGAATCCATGCTCGTTTCTACACAACCTGATGAATAAGGGCCAGAGTGTGAATGATCTAAGGCTCATGCTTCTAAGTTTGGTTTCTTGGAAGGCTAGAAGGTCCAAACATAGAAGGCTTCTAGATCATAAATTATTCACTTCCCGTACAAAACTAAACCAACTGGGATTCTCGGGTGAGGATGAAACCACTGTGTGTGCAAATGGCTCTGTCTGTTGTAAAAAAAAAATTTAAAAAAAAAGGATCGCTAATTAAAATTTTAGATATTACACTAATTTAAAAATTATTGCTTGTTAAGTTTTAATGAAAATCTGTCTTTTTCAGTAGAATCACTTGAGCAGGGATGAGATGAAGGAATTTTTTTATCCCTCCTCCAGGTCCCTCTCAGGCAAGCCAGAGGCTATTGGAAGGAGCTGCACTAGGTCTTTTGGCAATTTAAACATTTTATTGGCTTAAAGAGGATATTTTAAGTCCCTCATTTACCATTTCTGGCATTGTCTGGAGGTTTACTTTTGATTGATTGATTGATTGATTGATTTGAAGCTGGCAGCTGAGCAAGAACATATCGAGTAGATGCTTTTTTCACAGCCCCTGATGTCTGAAATTGAAGCTTATGGGTCACTTTGGTCTCAGTGTAGTTGTAAAAGCTCTTCAGCAGCCAACATGGTCATAATTTGTACATTTCTCATCAATTTCTTTTACGTACATACACTGATAAAGGTTTTGTACTTATCAAGTGACCATGCTTACAATTTTGTTTCCTAATAGGAATACTGGTTTACTTTAGAAGCTTACTCAACTTATGGAACTAATTATATTTAGATTTTAAACAATTTTACACTAATTCTTTAGAACATTAATTACAGTAACTATGAGAATGCTGGAAGTGACTTGCGCACAGATGGGGGTTTTGTGAATACAAGGGACATTCAAGTCAATGCGGGACTTTAAATTTTTCATGAATGAAGCTGTAAGACTGATTGACGCTTACAGAAGTCTTCAAGCATACAGTAGTACGGTGATGATTCTCCTAATCACAGTCAAATATTTGAATGGTGCAAACATTTTTTTTTTAAATTGAATGACAATCTCATGATGGTGTCCAAGCACTCGTGAAACGCTGAGATAAGTGCATTAGTGTAGCAGGGGATATTATTTAGGGAAATAAAGGTAGTTTTTACTCTAATAACTGTGTTTTGCACAATCAAAAGTCCCGGTTTGACTTGAACGGCCCTCATACTGTTCCTGTATTCCTGACCTTTCTTCATTCAGCACAATGTCATAAAATGTAAAACAATATAATTACTGAAACGCCAAGTGTCTTTATTCTCAGTGCACAAGAGGTACACTAAAGCATACCTAGGCCACACAGGACTTAGTTATGCCTACAGCGATGTGTTGTGAGTTGTGAGTAACAGTTTTGTACTTTTAATTGAGAAATTGAAGACGTGTATATATGGCAAATAAAATGTTGCTGATTTTTTTTAATATGTATTTTTTGTTAGAAAATGTCACTATTGTGTTTTATGGTCTGTAAACCACAAAAGTAGTTCATTTTGGCATAATAAAGAACTCAAAGGGATTTCTGTGTTTGGTGTATAACTATTCAATATACAGTATCTAGTGTTTATATAGCACAGAGCACTTTATTAGGAAACCATGCATATTAATACAAGGTATGGTCCCTATTGGCTCTGCATTGCATCATCCAACTCCTGCAGATTTTTCACGTGCCTTTCACGCTCATCATGTTCACGTAACCAGTTTGAGATGACTTTTTCTCTGTGACATGGTGCGTTATTATGCTGGAAGTAGTCAATAGTAGTTGGTAAATTGAGACCATGAAGGGATACACATGGTCAGCAACATACTCAAATAGACTGTGGTATTCAGATGATAACTGATTGGTATGCCCAGAAAACATTCCTCACACCATTACGCTACCTTCACCAACCTGGACTGCTGGGTCCATGAATACACTTTTCCAGACTACACTTTTCCAGTCATCAACTGACAAGTTTTAGTAAGCCTGTGCCCACACCAGCTTTAAACTTCTGTTGTTGGCTGACAGAAGTGCAGCTCAAGTAATCATCTGCCTTTCTCAAGATTTGAGATATTGTGCCTTCTGAAATGCTTTGCTGCACACCACAATTGTATTCAGCGATTATCTGACTTACAGTACTAGCTCAGACATCAATGCTTAGTCTAGTAACTCTACGTAGGTTCATACAGTATATAAGCACAAAGTTTTTCTGCTTCAATGTTGTGTTAAATGTCATGTTGCTCCTTTTTAGTCATCATTGTCAAGATAACTACTCATTAATCTTACATTTTAATCATTAATATTAATCATTAATATTAATAATTTACTTTAAACATCTTTTCATAAAATCTGTATTTCATTGAATGTCTGGAATATGTTTAAATATGTGTTAAATCCATGTGTAATGTCTATGTTTATGTATCACTATTGCATGTGGCGCGTTAATAAATACTGTTTTAATTTAGTGTTGCAATTTATAGTTTTTTTTAAATACTCAACCTACTCATCATAATTGGTTATACAGATCTCTCTAACTCTCTGAAGATCACGTATAACAGAACAACTAAAAAACACCAAGAACTCTACATTAGCAGATATTTCTCAATATGCTTCATTTCTGCTGTATTTTGGCATACTGTATGCAGTTGTGCTGCAATTCCAAAAGCTGCAACAAACATACTAAATATACAGAATGCAATACAAAAACACATGCATTATTGCCAGTTAATCTGGTCATTGGACTGGGTCACAAGATCTCAGCATCATCACACCTTGCTTTCTCTCATATACCTGTGAAAAAAAGACTGAATACCTAACAAATTCATCACTGACAATCTTCCACATCCAAAATTTACTGACATACAGCATTTGCTGCATCCAGGAAGGACATCTGATCATGTGAATGGTGTCATGTCATATATCTTTCACCTTCCTGAAGAAAGTAATTCTCGAGGAGTGGAGAGTAGGGAGGAAGGAAAGGTGAGATTATCCTTGACTAAGTCTCAAGGTTAACAGGTTAAGATTCTATTATGTGTTACATGTAAATTACAATGCAGTGAAATTATATACACCGTGTTCCAAATTATTACGCAAATGATATCTTTCTCTGATTTTCATAATTAGTCAATGCAAATGACAGTC
>JAOVVA010000048.1:24344006-24361689 GCA_028565275.1 Leiocassis micropogon
TTCATTTAGAGTTACCAACCTCAAAAATCACCAATTAACAGCACCTCAGATTAGAGCCTTTATGAAGTCTTTACAGAGTATAAGTACCAGACACATCTCAATATCAACTGTTCAAATGAGATTATGCCATAATTTCGATACTTTCATCATTATTTTACAATGTAGAAAGAAAAAAAATCAGAAAAACCCATGGAATTAGAAGGTGTGTCCAAACTTCTGACTGGAAGTGTGTATTCCGTACCTAGACAATATATGTTATATAATGGGTTAATATCTCAGGGATCAGCCCTCGATAGAAGATAATGAATGCGTTCTGATCATCTACATACTGTATACACTTATGTACCTATACTTATGTACACGCCTTAATGAAAATCCTAATCAAGTCAATCTGCAATCAAATACCACTTGTCAAGCCGGTGCCATCATATCCTTATCAGAAGCATTTGCATGCTCTTTACAGATAACAGCACACATTTTTCAGAGTTTTCATGTCTGAAACTCTGCCCGTTCAGGAACTCCTTTAATGGTTCAAATGTCCCATATGTCTCTTCTGCAAGTTGGTGACAAGTTGTCTGTGGATGTTCAAGTATCAGATGTTTCTACTGCATAATGTTCACAAGAATGACTGGAGTGGGACCCAAGCCACCTTGTCTGCCATCATCAATAACGGAAATACAGCCTTCTTTATTGCACCATTCAAATGTTTTACTGCGGCTAACAGATTTTTATGCCTTCTGTCGAGTTTACACCTTCAATCATGAGAAATTTTATCACAAGTCCCAAATTGACTTGAACGGCCCTCATATATTATTAGATTGTTGTGTGTAATGTGTTTACTCAGGACCCAGTGATAAAAAAAATCAGCTGCCTAATACCTAATACTTTTAGGTATGTGAGAAAACATTTTCTCTGGTACATTAGCAAAACTGCCAGAAAAATAAGATATGTACATGGGATTTTTTGTCCTACCTTGCACCACCAGTCGGCCCAGTGCGGTACGTCTCATCCTGCTTCCAGGTCTGTTGGCTGAGCACACGTATACTCCAGAGTGCTGTAGGGTAACATCGGAGATCATAAGGTTACCTGTCCCCAACACCTGGATCCCCTCCACTCCAATAGAACGTCCATCTGCAAGAGAGACACACGTACAGAGAAGAGATCAATTGTGTAAATTAAAAGCAACACAAGTTTACCCTAGGATGCAAATGATTATATATGACTATACATACCGTTATCATTATACTACAATGAAAAATGTCAAAATTGCTTGTCATGCAAAATGCTGTAATAATGTATCCACCATACAGTATGTTGCTACAGAGCAAATAAAAGCTATTTTTTTAAAATAAAATATCCTCCATTATACTGTGATAGAGGTGCAGGGCGTAAAACTGTAGCATGTTATGAGCATTTGTATCAGAAGGTTTCAATTTTACCCAGCCTGCTCCAGGACACAATTGGTCGGGGGTTGCCTGTGGCAATGCACTCTAAGATGGCAGTCTGGTGGACATTGATAGTGAGATTTTGAGGACCTGAGAGAATCACTGGATCTTTATAGGTACGAGGAGCTGCCACTGTGCAGAGACACAAAAAAAACAGACTGAAAAATAGATCTTCATTTGCAAGTGGAAGACATAAGACAAGAGTTGTTGCTGCTCTCACCAGTGACAGTAAGCAGGGCCTCGTGACTATAACGTGTGTTAGCAATGTTTTTGGCTACGCAGCGATACACTCCACTGTCTTCATGACGCACGCCGGTGACCTGCAGAATGCCACTGGGCAGGAGAGTATACCTGCAGAGAGACAGAGAGAGAGAGAGAGAGAGAGAGAGTAATTTAACATAGACCTAAGCATGTATATACCTGTATTTATCCACACCATACAAATAAGGCAGAGAATGTTGACAGCACTGCCCTAACTGTGGATGCAGTGTGTGTGGGTTTGTAACCTGTCATCATCTGTGCTGAGTGTGGTTCTGTTCCTCTCCCACATGATGCTAGCCTCGGGGATTCCATTAATGGCGCAGTGGAAGCGTGCCACCCCTCCTTCATCTACTGTCATGGAGTCTGGGTGGGTGTGAAACTTGGGAAGAGCTGTCAGGAAGCAGAGTTGAAAACAACTGATTCAACACACAGTGTTAAAGGTCCCACCTCCTTTACTCCCCACTTTTTACTAATTTGGTTGTCACCTTTTTCCAAAGTACATTTAAGCTAAGTCAGTCAACAGCTGAGATGTTGAGGGGTTATGGTCCAGGATTTGAACTCTCCTCTGAACAACCTTCTGATTAGTAGGTTAAAGTTTTAACCATTCAGTGACCTCCCCAACATCAAGGGGCATGTGATCAATAAAGGAGGCGAGTTTTAAAAGTAGGAGATTCTCTTAGTACCTTCTGACAGAAGGTAAAGAATTGTGTATGCAAGTATGAGTTTAAGGATCCCTATGTGTTTTTAATAGAATTAAAATGTGCAGGTTTAATGTGTTTACAAGGACAAAGTACAGTTATCCTACCAGCATTGAAAGTGTGAAGATCATAATCTCATTCCATTTCACAAACACAGATGAACAGGACCAATTCGGTTAAGCAAACAGAACTCAGTCAGAACATTTAATATATGAATGTTAAATGATGTGCTTAAATAGAGGGCTGCTCACATGCAAACTGGACTCGTGCTTTACGGCTGATCAGCATGCCATAGCGGTTCTGTGCAGCACAGTCATACTCTCCCGCATCGGTCTCGTTGCTCTCACGCCGTTTCTGGAAGTTTCGGATCAGGAGCATGCCATTGCTTAACACGGCCACTCTGGGGCCCACCTGCACAGGTACGCCATTCCTCCGCCAGGTAATAGTAATAGGGCCTTCTCCCTCTACTTCACAGTCCAGCATCAAGGGGCGGTCCCTTACAGCGATAATGTCATGGGGTTCTTTGATGAAGGCTAGCTCAGATGTGCTGCCCAAATCTGTGAAAGAAATGAAATAAGAGTAAAAGAGTCAGGTGGAGTTGAGCACAGCTTTTTTTAGTGTGTTGGTGTAAAATGTGCAGCAGGTGCTTACGAATGGTAACTGAAATCGTGGTAGCTGAAATCCTGCTTTGATAATGAAATGAAAATCAAGGAGAAGGAAAAGACTGCTTCATAGTGATGATGGTGATGAGGATGACGATGCCAATGGCGATGAAGATGATAATGAAGGTGATGATGAAGGTGATGATGAGCTGATGAAGCAAAAATAACATCATTAAACAAATGACAAATTTCATTTTGTATTGTAACTGGAGCACATAAAATATAAACATGATATAATTTTAGCCTCAAAAAAACAACAGTCTCAGAAGCTTGACTCTCGGAGGCCATTGTACTCTCAGTCCCAGCTTTACGTAGCTGTAAATCCAGAAAAGGTCAGGCTGAGAATGCTGGCCAGAGAGAGGAACGATGGTTCATATTACAGTAATTGATTAGAAAGTATGGTTTAACACCAGCACTGACTTCACTGCTCGTTTATCTGCCAAGAGATAGCGAGGGACCTATGACACCATTTTATCAGGAGTAATGTAATAACATTAAAGCCCTGGAAGTGTAATACCTCCATTTCCTAGGTAATTAAATCAACAATTGTTGCATATTTAGTGCATAGTATTGATTATCCTGATCATAGAGAACTACATTTAGTGCTTCTTAAATGATTGAAAGTGTTTGGCCAGAGATTGATTTATTCTACGAGAGTGAAGGAAATAGGCAGAGGAATTGGTCTGAGGCTGGGAATTTCACAATGACATCTTCATTCCTTCTACACACTACCGGGTGTTTGCATGAGAAAGTTGGGGACAACAGCGCAGGAGGGGCCGCAGGCTGGCTGAAGAGGGGCTGCTCCAGGCTATTCATCTCAGCTGAACTTGCACTTGACTTTCCCTGGTCTGATTGATGGCTCTGTTAGCACCCCCCATCCCTCTCCATCTCCGCAAAACAGCAACACAATGCTGCCAAATGCCACAGACCCATTCAAGCACCCAAAGCCAAGGCAATGTCAGAAGTGGAGGGGATAAGGGTGGAGGGACAAGGCAGCAGGGTCACATGATTTGGGGTTTGGGGTAGACCAGTGATAGTACTCCATCTTCGCTCCCACCACTTTATAATTACCCTTGCCCCACCCCCAAATCACATAGTCCCCCGCCACACTCTGTGGAACCATCTGCCCTCTCTCCCTGCCCCCAGCACGTTTTCCCCTTTTCACTTGAACTTGGGGGTGACTTTCCCATGCCACCCGATCACTCAAATTTCGCCTCTGTCCCTGTGCCGCCAACACGCCCATCCCTTCATTCTCTCTTTTTTTGGGGGATGTCTGTGTTGGGTGATTCACCGATGCAGACCCCGACCCCTCACATACCCTGCACCCAAATACTCCCTCTCCCAGCTGTCCCCAAAAATACACAACAAAACACTCCAGTCGCACTTGAACTTGAATGTACCCAATTGTGGAATTGAGAGTCTGTCACCTTTCAGCACATATGATGACCCCATGAAGCCATCATCATAAACTGCTGTCTAGCCTTCTGGCCCTTTCTATACTTATCACCATTCTCTGGCTCCTCAGGACATCATTACCCTCTTCAATCATTCACCTCCAACTGCTGAGTTCATCTGTCTTTCTGTCCCGTCTTGCACTCATGTACATTCTCACAAGCAGGATTGTTATAGCTCTAAAGTTTGCATCAGAAGCATATCAGTAGCACTAACTCTAAATTCTGGAGCCTATTCATTGTCTAAAAGTACAGGAGGTACATCAGGTACATGCCAGGTACATGCCATGCTGTTATTAAGGATAGTATAGCTCAGCCATCAACCCCAAACACAGTGATTTTCTACCAGAGAATGAACCTAAACTTCATTTATTGCTTTTTATTCTACAAATTGCTACAAATTAACGAATTTTACAGAATCAACATGAAGTGTCTTAGTAATCCAGTATAAGACTTTCAGTGCACGTTGGCATACATTCTACAAGTCTGTGGTACTGTCCTGGAGGGACGAATACCATTGTTCCAAAAGATACTGCCTCAAATACAGTCAGTAATTCATACTGCTAGCTTTTTAAAGCAGCCATGTGTAAGATTTTTCTGATCTTCAAAATGTTAGGTGTGTCAAAAAAAATCCTTACTGTGAAATTTAATCTGCAACACATTCACATATTCAGCTGACAAATTATCAGGTTCACACATTATTATGTCTACAGATTTATGAAAGTTAAACCAATACAAGCCACCAGAATAGTTTCAAATAATCTTGGCAAATATTCGAAATGTTTCTGGATGTTCATGGACATCATTTTCCTCAAAGACATTAACTGGATTGATGAAAGTCACAGTGCTCTCTTACATGTTTGTTACACGGGTGTTCAGTTGGGTTGTGATTTGGTAACAACTGAGTGTTAAAGAGTGTGATTTACATCGACTTTAATACACATCAAATCATTCAGTAACATTTTGTGCCCTATGGATGAAAAACTGTGATCCTGTCAGAAACCATTTCCATCAATAAAGAAATGTTACATTAGAGGATGAAGGTGAGCAGGGAGAATATGTGTCGCTTGTCTCTAAGAGCATAAGTGGACCTACGGCACACCAGCATAATGCTCCACAGCCTAATAGAGACTCTGGGTTTTCCTTCTATTTGTTACCTATCTGCATGTTCTCTTCATGAAATATCACCTTCTCAGTCTCCAAAGAGCACACAGAACAGATGAACTACACAGCACAGAACTCTCAGTCAAAATCTACTCTACATAAGATGCAAAATACAGTATAACTAAAACATTGTCCAGAAGTTGCTTGACTTAAAACTCTTAATATTAGACTTTAAATCTGTTTAGCAGCATTATGACATGTGAGATATAGCCATAATGGAAGTGAGATAAGAGTTTTAATTGGTCACATGTCACTATAGCACTGTTTTAATTCAAAGGCTTGGAACAATTCACCTTATTCCTATTGGTTTTGTATCGACTAAAATATCTCCACAGGCTATCCACTAGAATCTAAAGCGCCACATTGGATCCATTGATCTGATCAGATTATTTTTTCTGCACTCTTTTGCTGATTACAATTTGCAGGAGGTTGAGCAGTATGATGGTAACAATGGTTTCTTTGTTACATTGGAACCACTTAGTTATGCCTACAGCGCCATCTGCATTCTACACTTCCACAATAGCAAGCCCATATCCACTCGTAAAGCACTAAAGGACCTCCTGGCCCTGCGTGTGACTGAGAGAGCAAGTTTGGGGATAAATTCACCTCCCATCTGGGTGTCATTAATAAACAGAGGATTTGGATATTCACTTGGACACAACACACCCCATCAAACCCCTCCCCCATGGGTAGACCGTGACCCTAGGCCCTAAAGGTCATGAGAGAGTGGGTGCAGGGCAAGGGAGAGGGAGCAGCTTGTGTTTGGCAGCTAAAGCCCAAAATGCACCCTATTCTTTTGTTTATTGTTCTAAAAGCTGGCCGTGAACTTCACAGTTTTTTTTGCGGGCCTGCCTCATGCTGAAACCCCCACAAACAGACTTGGGGGTTCTGGGTGATACAGAGAGGACAAACATGGTTAAATCCCCTTATTGATGGTGTCCTTTTATAAGGTCCGTAACATCAGGCCTAGACAAATGAAATTCTGTCGCAAATTCTTAAATTGAGATGTTCTTCTCTGGGAGCCACTGCTTACAGCCTTCAGTCACAGTTTAATTCATAAAGCAGTTTTTCCCAGTGCTATTATTTGGATAAAATTCACACAAGCACCGCTAAATAAACTGCACATTTAGCAGCACATAGATCATTTAGTGTTTTGTCTACACTATTAGACTAAATATAGCCTTAAAACAGCCTAGGCTTTAAACATCTGTGAATATCCTTAAAAGTAAAAGGGGAAAAGTTGCTATGTATTAAAAAAGGTCACTGATGTATTATGAGACAACTTCACTTTAGGACAAAAGGCAGGCCGAATGTAACCTAAACAGGTTTAAAAGAGTCTGAATTACCGTATATTGTGCTAGATCCTTAAATCTTCTTTTATGGCCCCCGTTGTAAATGTTTTATAGGCCACTGCATAGAATGAGCAAAACACCCTGCTGCCTCTTTCACACGTAACAGAGCCTCCACAGCCTCTGTGTTTCCATAGCCTCAGTAGTTGGTCAAAGTATAAACACAGTGCCATGATCTCTATAGTTCGGGACAGAGGGACTCTGTCTGTGGAGCTCTAAGCCCAAACGCAGCAGGAGAGAAGGAGCCTGCGGCAGGCCTATTGTGTCTCTAATGGGAGTTAACTCCTCGCTCTGGCTGGCGGACTTTGTGCCCATTCGCTGCCAGTGCAGGCACACAAACGCACAGCTCTTGCCTATTGTTTAAAGAGGGATGCTCATTAAAGTTTGCAGGCCAAATGGGGAATGGGTGTGTATAAGACACAAGACATTTCCGATTGAGGTTTGGGTCAAATTAACTGCGAGGCATGTACTTACATCCTGCTCACTACCCCCTGGGACTTAATGGGAGGAGTAATTAAATTAACAAACAATTAGAGGGTATGAGTATAACTCATCAATAGCCTTATATTAATTCACTGACCTACCAAAGGATCAACCTGATCTGATCTGGGAAATGTTTTATCTGTCATTAGGTCTTCGTATCACCGTCATCACCTTTTAAGGACATGATTTTGTTATGTAAGCTCGGTTTCTCTGCATTTCCTTTTCACTCATCTTGTCCACCACAAACATAAATAAATTCACATAGTCTACACACCAGGTTTCATGTACTTCCTCCGCCATACTTAATCATGCTACTTTAAGTAAGGATATGAACTACAGTGTTATAGTTACATATTCTCTGCAAGTCTGTAAGAAAGACGCGCTTAATGGTGATGTGTCCCATTATATTGTATTTAAATGTAAATTCTACACTGACATCTTTGTATCTTTGTTCGCTTTTTGATGTTTGCTGCTCCTAAAACACACAAGAGACACTTCTCACATAAGAGGGGTAAGTGCTTAAAAGTGGTAGTCTAATAAAAGGCAGTTAGGGTAACATTTACATTGCTTGACTACATTTTTGAAGATAACCTCTTTAGTAACGGCAAATGAAAGCATGCAGAACGGGAATATTTCTGGCAAGCTTTTTTTGTCTGGAAAAAAGCTATTTTTTTCATCAGGGAAAAGTTAAACTGCTAAACCATAGTTTTCTGACAAAAAATATTCCATCAACTGCAATATAGCAACATAACCTATATTCAGTCTGATGCAATCCTCTATATTTAATACCATCTGCTAAGACACACTCATTTGTTTTATAATCCCTTTCCCCATAGATTTATCCCATGCATGTGATAAAGAACTCAGCATTTGGCCCTAATGCATATTCCCAGCAGCACATTTCCCACAGCATTGAATTAATTTTGTCTCTAATTGGTAAACATAAGACAGACCCAGCACATGAGTGTATAGCAGAAGAGCAGTTCTGCTATACAAGGGCAGAGAGAATAGATGCTCTGCCTCCCTCCCGCCTGTGACTGTGCTGGATTGAGCCAGAGCCGCATGCTGTGTGGATCTTTTGGATTAACCCCCTGAACCAGAGGGGAGCCTTGTTGGATTAAAAGTACCTCGGTTGTGACTCTATAGAGATATGTGTGTGAGTGTGTGTGCGCGTGTGTGTATGTATGTGTGTGTGTGTGTGTGTGTGTGTGCGTGCGTGTGTTTGTGTCTCAGGCAGCTGCAGGGATTGCCGCCCCCTTTAATGAGATCTCAATCAGAGCAGCCACCCCCCTCCCCTGAACCTTTCTAAGTATTTTACTCTTATGGAGATGAGGGGTGTTGGGGTGTGCCAGGGGTCAGGGCCAAAGGTCAGTGCCACTGTCTGGCCCAGGTCTGTCTGTCTGCTTCGCACTGATGCCCATGAACTTGCTACTTTAATCCTCAAATCTGGTGCTGTGAATAAGTTCAGCTTCAATCCTAACACCTATCTATCAAGTACAAGGAAGTCTCATCTTGTGTTTTAGGTGCCGCCTACAATTTTGGGCCCAACACACTGTTAATTAATCAAATAATTGTAATTTAAAAAAATCTAACAATTTATCTTTTAAACCCAATCTTACTTAATAAAAGTACTCACTTTGTAATCACTCAATTTTGTAAATGAGGCATATACAGATGAACTGACTGGACCCTGAATGAGATTCGAGTTATGAAGGATTTTGGAATAAAAATGTTTGAAATTTGCTATGATATTTAATATTATAAACTATATAAATATATATATAGAGCAATGTTTAATCTTTATCATTAACCAGCTAACATCGAATACATCAAACATCAAATAATCTGTAAACCACTGAGTTATACACTTAATACACACATTACAACACACATTTGTCACATTAATCACAAACACACAGTAGAATCTTTAAAAACAAATGTTAGTATTTTTACCTATAATTACAGATCACCTCTCTCAGAGTGCTGACTTTACTAAAGCCTGATCTAATGAACACAGCTTTACAAGGACTCAAAGTAAATTGCATCATGATTTCACTGAGTCTGGTGACTCAGACTCTTGGCAGCAGCTTGTAATGTGTTTAATAAAGTTCAATAAGATTTAATGTCCGTTTATATAGCAGCCCAAAGAAAGCTCAAGCTCAATATAGCAAGACTAGACCTATGCAGTGCAGTGCGGGATGGCTATAAACATAGTTATAGTTGAACAATAAAATACAAAAATATACATACATGCACAATAAAATATCTGTAGATTATATAATATATCATAAAGGCCTAAATATGAGAATAAATACCAGCACCAGAGTCATAAAGCAAAAAAGGAGGCTACAGAGAATACTAACCCCATCAGGTGTCCTATTGTTTCTCTATGGTTTAATGTTACAGTATCTAAATCTAAATTGAATCTATTTTGTTATACCTAATGAAATAAAAGATAAATAAAAGATAAATAAAACCCCTATTTCGTCAATTCATCCCTCAGGTGTATATAAAATCTTTAAAAATAATTTTAGCTCATATTTTACAATAGAAAAAAATATGAAACTAAAAGTAAGGTGCTTAAGATTGAGGAACAGAGAGTAATAATGTTCCATTCATGTTTTTGGGGCTGCACAACTTGAGTGAACTTGAACTTCAGATGTAAAACCTTACATGACTGTTAAATAAGTGACTCACAAACAAAAACAACATCAAAGAGGAGAAACATTAAAAGTATCAAAAAAGCTATTTGTTTTGATTTAATTGTATCCAGTAAACATGTTGCAAAAAGACACAGCATATAATAGTGTACAAGATAAGCGAAGAGAAAGATGTATTAAGGTAAATAAGACAAAACAAACAGCATTATAAATAAATATGATGTATACATTTTACCTGGTAATGTTGCCAGCACTAGCAGCAGCGACACAACCATCATGGTGATGATTTGGTAGAGGTCCATCCTGAGCATCATTGTACACTCCAGAGGATAAACAGATATTTCATTTGTCCACAAGTCAGAAATTCAGTTTTAAAAATTTTTCTTTTTTTAAAAAAGAAAAAGATAAAGACGACAAATAATAGTATCCTTCTTCTGCAAAAGTCAGCATAACATGTCTACAATATATTGTTGGTGTTCACAAAGCCGTGCGCGTCTGTGTGTGTGTGTGTGTGTGTGCAGACTGAGCGCTGCGACCTGTGTATGGAGGCGCACTGCACTCACGCGCTGTTTGCCGCTGCTCAGTCCGAGCCAGACAAACTGAAAGCAGCTGAGGAGAGCGAGCCACGGGGAACAACCAATCAGAGTGCAGGGGGCGGGGCTCACAACACGCACCGCTTATAAAAGCGAAGCTCCGGCGCTTGTTACTGCACAAATACCGAGAATAACATATGTGGTCAAGTATATGAGTGATATAGGTTAATGGTTGGTCCCCGTTTTGCAACTATAACATCTTCCACTTCTCTAGAAAGGCTGTCCACAAGATTTTAAAGTGTTTCTGCCATTAAACCACATGCCACAATAGTTAGTCTATTTGATACAGATCCAGTGACTGGCTCACCATAGTCAAAACACTGTACCAGTCCTCATTTACCAGTTCTCCACAGCTTACCCATTACAAGCTTTTCATACATGGAAGTCTCTCGTCAAGCACACTCAAGTATATTAGAAGAAGCATAAAAAGACTCAACCTAGATCCTGATCCATATGCACCGTGTTAGGTAACCAGCATCCTATTTTCTGTGATCAGGTAAAATTTTCCTTCATACCCTAAAATCAACAAACAGATGCACAGACAGAAAATAAAATAAAAATCTTTGCATTTTAAAATAAACGTGTGCCCATCTTTCTCTACTGCAAAACAGAGTCATACAGAGTTATAATTTAAATCAATGCTCTAATTTCATCAAATAAATATCTAAAAAAAAAAAAGATAATGCACTGAATAACATATTCACCATGGTCTTGGATTAGGAAAAAGCCAAATTGGCTCTCCTGGTTGAGGAGTAAGCTGAGAAAACCACCTCAAAGCCTGTGTTGCTGGAGCACTGTGTGCTGCACAGCATGACAGCAAAGCCAATTAACAGGCATTAACATACGCAGTTGGGTGTCCAATACACACACACAATACAAAAGCCCTTAAAGCAAAACAAGGGGCCGGCAGTGTGGGTTTTTTTTTTTCATTAGGTATTCTTTTTGGTTCTCCCTGAAAGACATGCAAAAGAGATCTAATTATGGTTAGGTCTGAACAACATCAACCCATATTCTAAAGCATACACACTATAGGATATAGCCTATAGGAACACGCAAAGAGTCTGGCTGTAGAGAAAAAAATTCTCCTGCTTCAGGAAATACAGCATACTTTACTCAAAAAGTCTGTAAAAAAATCTCCATCCGAACCTTTTAATAGGAACATACTAAATGTCACTAGCTCCAAAAAAAAAAAAAAAGGTAAAAAAAAAAAAAAAGGGATTTTCCAGGTTTAAATATCTCTTCATCTCTTAAGATACTCATAAACAACCCTCACACAATCAAATTTTGACAATTTCTTAAAAGAATGATGTATTTTTATGGGCAGTAAGTGAGCTCATTGTTGTTTATTTGGTTCGCTGATAACTTTTTACAATAAAATCATTGGCTCAATGTCAGAGAGAGTTGCATTTATCAAATGCCAGAAAATCTGACTACGATCTAGTAATACTGTACTTTCAATTTGGCTTGATTGTAAAATATTTACATCCTGTATGAGAAATGTAGACCTTGCTTTCCAACATCCAGTTTGAAAACTTACACCTGCTTAACATGGGGTGAACATGCACAAAAAGTCCACATGGTTTGAAGGGGATATCATCAAACTATTAGGCTAAAAAGCTACCTGCTGCTTCTAAATTCATATATGATTATCTACAAACAGGTAGTATTTTAATGGGTATTTGGCGCTTTGAATATGGGTCTGTGTAGCTACAGACTGGTTAAGACGACTCATGATGAGCCCTCTTCTCCACCAAAAGCACTTATAATGGGCACATGCACATCGGATTTGAAAAATGGAGCACATGGTCTGTTCTGGTGATTATACAGTATTTTCTTTTACAACATGTGAATGTCCAGGTGCATGTGTCACTTCCCCGGGGAAGAAGGCAAGCCAGCAAAAGCATTGTGATGCTCTGCACAATGTTCTGCTGAGAAACCTTGGGTCCTGGCATTTATGTAGATGTTACATGAATCCCTCTAATCTTTATATTTTGCATTCCAAAGAGTCAGACTGTCTTTTTTTTAATGTAGTCTTTATGAAAAGTTCTCCAGACTTCCTGAATGACTTTTTCATGTCTCATTTTCAGTCCAGTCTCTGCACCTGACCAGTTTCAGAGAAATGTTTTTTTGTTTAAGCCACACAGTGACCTATGGATCATTCCAACATAGAAAAAAAAATTGACTCAAGGCATGAACCAGTGAGAGACAGGTGCAGATGATGACAGATGATCGGGCAGGTGATCAGTATACTGGTGATGCTGAATACTGAGTGGTTGGAACAGATGAGAGGGGAAATGAGGTTGCTGTTAAGTTTTGTTACATAAACAATACATTTTTAAATTGTAACTTTGAGCACTTTGCAGTCACTCTAAAACATTTGTTCCCATTTCTTTTATTTAATCTACATAAATGTATTTCATTTATTAGGAAAAAATGAGAGGCGGCTCATCACCCACAGTATTTACGAACAGTACAGTATTTATAGTGAAGAGAATAACCTCCTTTTAAAATAATTAAATTTTGTTGGTCTGTAGTCTGAAATGAAGACAGACGCAATTTTTGTTTTATCCACCCATATTCACATAGTGCAACTTTTAACATCCCAGTTAAAGATATAAAACCAACATTTAAAAACAAATAAAAGAATCACTGATTTGGTTTACTCCGGTTATATTAAAACATTTTTAGGCTGCACTGTCTTATCACTGTTTTTAGTTCAAGGCTGCTGAACACTTATGTTTTACAAAAAAAAAGGAGAGCAGCGTACACAAGACTTTGTGTGCAGTGTGGAGAAAGTTTGTGGATATCTGCAAACAAAATGTAGGCCGATACTCTAAGGAAGGTGAAAGTTTCTTAAAGTTTATCATTAATGGTGACAAGACATTGATTCATCACTTCGAGGCTGAGAGTAAAGGGCAGAGTATAGAATCCTCAATCGCTGACAGAGATCAATGCTTACAGTTTTCTGGGATTCTCAAGGTCCAGTATTGGAACAAAAATATTTTTAATGAAGGAATATGAAAGCTTGTTGACAAATTGAAGTGGAAAACTATCCTTTGGTCTGATGAGTTCAAATTTGAGAATTTTTGTTCTAACTGCTCTGTCTTTGTTAGACAGCCTCTTGAACTCAAATAAGCATTTATGTGGGCTCTAATCTAAGGTGGTGTAAATTGGTGGTTTCCGTGGCTAGTCATTCTAATAAACTTATCCTCTGCAGCAGAGGTAGCTCTTGGTCTTCCCTTTCTAGGATGGGCCTCATAAGAGCCATTTTCATCACTGCTGTATAGTACAGTAGTTGTAGTAGCACTAATAAGGCTACTCTTCACAAGACAGTTGATTGTCTGAAGTACATTAAGAAGGCAAAAAAATTTCACAAATGAACTCTTGACAAGGCACACCTGTTAACAGAAAACCATTCCAGATGACTAGCGCTCTACAGATGATGCCATCTCTCATCTCCTCCACACATCATTCACTGACTAGAAGGGGAAATTATGTTAAAATGCTCTTTGTTGACTACTCCACTATCACTACTCCGCTCTCTGTGTCAGTGGGTCTCCAATTTCCTAACTGACAGACCACAGGCGCACATGTCTCAGCCTCCCTCATCCTCAGCACTGGAGCCCCCTGCTGTACTCATTGTACACTTACGACTGCGGGGCCACCACCAACTCCACCGCTGTCATCAAGTTTGCTGACGACACCGTCGTGGTGGTCCTGATCTCTGACAACGACGAGACGGCATACCTGAAGGACATTGGAAATCTGGAAAACTGGTGCCAGAGGAATTATCTCCTTCTAAATGTCAGCAAGACAAAGGAGTTGATAGTGGACTTTAGTACGAAGCAGGAGAGGAACTACCAGACCTCCGTCATCAACCAGAGCCCAGTGGACAGAGTGGACAGCTTCAGATAACTCAGTGTTCACATCACACAGGACCTATCATGGTCCTGTTACATCAACACCGTGGTGAAAAAGGCCCGGCAGTGTCTCTACCACCTTAGACGCTTAAGAGACTTCAGACTGCCCTCCAGGGTGCTTTTACTCCTGCACCATAGAGAGCATCTTGACGGGAAACATCACGATCTGGTTCGGAAACAGCACCATGCAGGGGAGACGAGCTCTACAGAGGGTGGTGAGATCAGCCGAGCGCACCATCCACACCGAGCTCCCTGACCTGCACTCAATCTACAGCAGGCGCTGCTGGACCAAGGCCAGGAAAATCGTGAAGGACCTCAGCCATCCCAACAACGGACTGTTTTCTCTGTTGCGGTCTGGAAAGCGATTCTCTGAAGGCCAACACAGAGAGACTGAGGAGGAGCTTCCTCCCGCAGGCGATAAGGTCTCTCAACCAAAACACCACAGGACTAAAAACATCCTTTTGAACAACGCACTTTATGGACATTTCTCACAACCGTCATTATAGTCCATTTATGGACATTATACATTTGTACATTTCTAGACATTTATACTTCATTTCATTTTGCATACTTTTTGAACACTTATATCCATCTCATTTTGCACACTTTTTCACATTTTCCATATTTTGCATATTTGTATAGCCATTATTATGTATATTTTGTACAACTAGGTTTTTTTTATTTTATATTTTGTTCTGCAGTTTTTTTCTATATTGTAAAAGAAGGTTTTAATATTTTATTCTTTATTCCATTCCCTAATTTATTTCTATTTCAATTGATAATTTAGATTTTAAGGTCACGAACAGTCGTATAAGCATTTCACTGCATATCGTACTGTGTATGACTGTGTATATGACAAATACAATTTGAATTTGACTATCTAGTGAATATGATGAGAGTTAAGTGTAATTACTGTACTTCAGACAATTTAAAATATAAAACGTATAACTATGACAAAGGAATAAATATAAATAATAGAAAAAATATAAACCAGTTTTATTATAAAAGTCAAGAATACAGTCTTGTCGTTGTGATGAAGGCAGGCTGTTGCGAGTTCAGCTTGCTGTGTGATGGGGCGGGCTATTGGTTCTCCATGGTTAAACTGTGGGGGCAGCAGTAGTGCTGAACTACCTGCTGTGAACTGCTCATAGTCAGCCAGGCAGCCCAGCTTTATCCTATTAGTCATAGAAAGCCTTACTGGTTTCACATGGAGATGATCACACAGACTTAATCTGGTCCTGATTGAAGTTTACACCCACCTTAAATACTGCTTACAGCTCACTTACACACATATACATAAATGCTTCGCTCACCGCTCTACTGCACATACATCTGACAGTTCACACACGCCTACTCGCGCGAACTGTTAGCTCTATTGTGTCTGTGTGAATAGTCCAGGCAGGGGGACAGGAGGATGGAACCTGCCGGCTCTAGAGTGGAGCAGTGAATGAGACATTTCTTATCTTTTTAACATTGTGAAATCCTGTTTTCTTTCCAGCTGCTAGAGAACATGAAAAAACCTGTGTGCAAGGTTTGCAATTAGGGCATCACTGGTAGTGAAGAGTGGAAACGAAAGAGGCCCACAAACCGCAATTGCACAAGGCTTGGAAATCTATGAAACAATACTGTTTAAAACACAGTTTAGAAATCTGAACACATTGACTAAACTGGTGCTTCCATTAGGATGGAACAATTTGGTCAAATAATCAATGCAATGATTTTGACACATGTTGTTTGCCAGTGTTTATTTATAAACTCTAAATTATTTAAAAATAAACAAATACTTAAATTATTGGCAAAGTCTACATACATTCCCAACTATGTGTATATTACATCCAATAAATTGTACCCTTTAGCGATTTAATAATTGTACAGGTCCATATTGTGACCTTGATTTGTTTGGAATTAAGTGTGGAGTATTACTTTACATTAAATATGTGTTGGATACTATTTCCAATCAAACAATATTCACAATAAGACATTATACAAGTAAAGAATGAAATCTACAAATAAATAAAATTTATTAAATAAGGCCATTTAACTATAGGTTTTTATTTTATTTTTGCTTTTCCTCTGTCAGCAACAACCAAGACAAATTCCTCCTAAATGACCAATTAAATCACATTCTGATTCGATTAGTTAGTTAAGAGAAAATAACACACTTCTTCACTTAGTGTAAAGGAGTGAAATTATTATATAATAGCAGTACTGATAATAATGTATAGCACAAATACAAACATTACAAACAGAAAGTACTACTTAAGTTATTATTAATTTAGAAAATTGATTGGTGATTTGAATTAAGTGCATGGGCTGAGCAAGCTCTCATACAAGCTTTCTACAATCTTTATATAAGCTCTTTATACAACTATTAATTAAATTGTAATGATGCCATTGGGAATTACAATGACTAAAATTAATTGATATATATTAAAATTTATATTAAAACACAATGTCAACACTTATGATGGTACATTGTGTTTCAATACTTGACCACTAATACTGAGTTTGTGTTGCTTGTTTCTCATTAAGAAAAAAATATTTTTCAGTGTTGGCATCAGGTGTTAAAAAATAATGCATCGGTGAGAAAGAGATTCAGCACTCCTTGTCATCTAGTATAGATTTGAAATGACAGGAAACAACTACCTAAATGAAATTTACCTTAGAATTCAAGAAAATTGTCATTTCCATAGGGGGAAAAAAGCATACTTATTCAATTATGCAATTATCTAATCTAATAATCTAATTAGAAGTGCAATGTACAAAACCAGATCAAATGCCAGAATTACTGTTCAGAATTGGAAAAAAAAATTCTGGTATCTCTGTGCCAGTGACATATTTGTTATATTTTATGTGTAACAATAATGTTAACATCAACCACAATCTCAATCTCATATTTTCAACACCTTGGTGTATTCACCTACACTTACAGTGGTGTGAAAAACTATTTGCCCCCTTCCTGATTTCTTATTCTTTTGCATGTTTGTCACACAAAAT
>JAOVVA010000048.1:24361789-24377214 GCA_028565275.1 Leiocassis micropogon
AACATTTAAGTGTGACAAACATGCAAAAGAATAAGAAATCAGGAAGGGGGCAAATAGTTTTTCACACCACTGTATGTCTTCTCATCTTCTCCTTTTATACTTAAATCAAAGTACTTGACACCAAAACAGCTTAGTCCAAGTGTTGCGAACATTTATGTATGATGAGACCGCAGGAAGGTTTCTTCCAGATGCAGATCAGGCTTGTGCAAACAACAGTGCTCAGTGAACTAGCATATCATTACTTCAATAGATAATTCTCTCACTCATCGTCATTACCACTTAATTCTGTATCCAGGGTCGCGGGGGGGCCTGGAGCCTATCCCAGGAGACTTGGGGAACAAGGCAAGGTACATCCTGGACAGGATGCCAATCCATCGCAGGGCACACAGACATATACACACACACACTATGGGCAATTTGAGAACACCAATTAGCCTAACCTACATATCTTTGGACTGTGGGAGAAAACCGGACTATCTGGAGGAAACCCACCAAGCACGGGGAGAACCTGCAAACTCCATGCACAGAGACGGTAATAGAGCCTGGCCGAGAATCGAACCCGGCCCTGGAGGTGCAAGGCGATAGTGCTAACCACTACACCACCGTGCCGCCCTCAATAGATAATTGTCTTTAAATAAATGAAGGAAATGCACTAGTTAAGCAGTATCAAAAGAGAGGAAGTGCTGTTGTGAGGAATATCAGCACGGCTGTGATGCAGGCGTAGGTGCGAGGGTGCAGCCAGAGTACTGAAGGCATTACAGCCATGGTGATGTCAAGCACAACAGCACAACCTCGATTGTGATATTGCTTTTATACCACAGTTACACACACACACAAAAACTAATTATGATTTGTTTATTTAACCAGTTATTTTGCTCTGCTAACACATCTGTCCACGACTGGCAGGATTAAGTAACTGCAACTGGTGGAGCTGGCAAATGACAGCTGGTGTAATTAACAGGGGTGAAAGTAGTTTTAAAGTTTTAACAGTACTATGTAAGCAAAAGGTGAGGCGAATAAACCATTGAGGAGGTGGACAGTCCTGTAAATCTCATGAATTTCTCTTTATATTTCCACTTATATTAGATTATCCAAGGCTTCATTAACTTCTGTGTTCCAGGGTTTAAGCCCAAATGGCGTTAAATGATAAGCTAGTGCATTAGGTGATCAAGTGATTCTAGTGCACTACAATCACTTGATCAACACACCAAGTAATGCCCTTGATTAGGGTTTAGAGAGGGATTTGGAATTCACCCTTGCATTAGAAGCTAGTTAGTTTTGTAGCTGGCATTAGACAGAGTACTTTATGCGACTGGTGGCATTAGGTGGCAATAAAATAACAATTGGAAAAATAGCAATTTGGTTTGACATTGGAAATTACTAAGCAGACAAAGTGTTTTTAAAATGACAACATTATCAGATGTGTTTTTTTGCTAACCTACACCCATGATTGTTTTCGAATGTGGGTTTTGGCATGTAGCTGCTCTCTCCTCAGTACTGTGGACTATACTGACCTACTTTCACTCATGCTGTCAAAGACATTGTAATTGTAAAGTTAACAATAAATAGAACATCTGGGACATGGAGTGATACATATACATATAGTTAAACGTCCCATTCATATTTCTCACTAACTGTTGTATAATTAAGTTATAACATCAAAATCACTGACAGGATAAGTATATAACAATAATAATCGTATTACAGTTGACCTATCAAGGAGAATGCATTAGGCAGTGGTGTGTTGGAAGCAGGAAATATGGTGTCAGTGCAAGGCTCTGAGCAATTTTGTCAAGGGTCAAACTGTGACACCAGGATAACCGGTCACTGCGCGTTGCATTCCTGGGAATATTCCATACCTTGATAGTGGCCCAAGGGGGCCTACACAATATTAGGCAGATAATTTTATTGTCATGGCTGATCAGTGTATGTGCAATATAGTATATATCAACATATTTTACATAATTTCTCAAACAGCTAAAAATTACATTGTCTCTGTTTTGAAATGTGCTACATAATATATTCAGAGTAAATATTTGTTTATGATTGATGACATCAAAGCCAAGTTGTATACTTTGGGACTGAACTCAAAGATAATCAAAGAGACCACACTGAAATGTTACAGTTGTGTTAGCAGTCAAGTTCAATTGCATGCTGGAGTTTAAAGAAAATTCCCTCCAGTCTGTTAATAATGAAAGTTGTCCAACAGAGAGACATAAATTAGCCATGCCACCATGGAGTGGTTATTAAAGTCGACCTGGTAACACACCATGTCACTTTGTGCAATAACTACACATGGATACATTGGCAGGCTTCCAACAATGCTGTCATTTATTCTGCCCACAATCTTCAGTCTTTACCGGCGGCCCAGGAACACACACAACGTTCACTTTGTAAATTTGGTTTTAGAAGGAATATATTAAAAATGAGAATAAGAAATCAAAAAAGGAATATGAATCAGTCTATGTATTTAACTTGAAATTCAGATGAGGTATATGTGCAGGTACATCTCAGGGAATTAGAAAATTATCTATTATTTCATTAATTCAATTCAAAAAGTGAAACTCGTATTATATAGTTTCATTACACACAGAACTGAAATGTTTATTTCTTTTAATTTTGACTAATATGGCTTAAAGCTAATGAAAATTTTAATATTGCATAAAACCAAAAAAATAGATTTTTAACTCCGAAATGTTGGATTACTGAAAAGTATGAAAATGTACAGCACTCAATACTTGGTCGGGGCTCCCTTTGCATGAATTCAAGGTTCCAGAGCCTGGAGGAAGAGAGGAGAGACACAAAATCCAAGTCGCTTGAGGTCCAGTGTAAAGTTTGCACAGTCAGTGGTGGTTTGGGGAGCCATGTCATCTGCTGGTGTTGGTCCACTGCGTTGTATCAGGTACAAAGTCAATTGAGATGCTGATTTCATTCTCCAGCAGGACTTGGCACCTGCCCACACTGCCAAAAGTACTAATACCTAGTTTAAGGACCATGGTATCCCTGTGCTTCACTGGCCAGCAAAACCCATAGACCTTGGGTTTTGCCTGTACTAAACCCATAGAGAATCCTTGGGGTTGAGAATCTATGGGGTACTCTGAAGAAGAAGATGCGAGACACCAGACCCAACAACACAGAAGAGCTAAAGGCCGCCATCAGAGCAACCTGGTCTTCCATAACACCTCAGCAGTGGCACAGACTGATCGCCTCCATGCCACACCGCATTGCTGCAGTAATTAATGCAAAGTGAGCCCCGAACAAGTATTGTACATGTCCATACTTTTCAGTAGTCCAACAGTTCTGTATTTAAAATCTTTTTAAAAAAATTTATTGGTCTTAAATAATATTCTAATTTTTTGAGATTCTGAATTTTGGATTTTCATTAGTTTAAGTAAGCCACAATAATTAAAATTAAAAGAAATAAGCATTTCAAATATATCAGTGTGTCTAATGAATCTATATCCAAGTTTCATTTTACTGAAACAAATCAACTTTTTTATGATTTATACATATACATACATACATACATACATACATACACACACATACACACACATACACACACATACACACACATACACACACACACACCTTCTGTTCCTTTGGCCTCTTAAAAACAAGTTTTTTTCAAAAAAAACTTGGCTGCAGAGATAAACCCAAGTAGTGTTCAACACAATAACTTTTACCATAATGTATGAGGGACTTTAATGTTGTCAGGTCACATTTTGAATGCTGTTACACCACAGCCAAACCAAACCACCATGTCAACAATCAAACAAAACACAAGTATGACCTTATTTGTTTTCTAACATAAAAAAAATTCACAACAGAACTCACACCTATATAAATTACTACAGCAAACACAATACATTTTAAATATAGCTCTGTTAACACTTGTTTTTCTTTTTAATAAAAAAAAATAAAAACTGTCCTAACTCAGATTTCCGTATGTTGCAGTCAGATGCATTAAAATACATTGAAATAATTGCAGACCCTTTTAGTAAAACTCCCTTTGGCGTGCTGCCCCCTGCTGGTCATCATTATACAACACGGCACAACAAATGGGCAAGAAAGAGGACTGAACCCCCCCTCCCCCCTTTCTTCTGTTTAAACCTGCAGCCAATTACTAACAATATTGTCAGTGCTGACTAAACATTACACAACATATTGCTACCATCATGACCGTCCTATATTGAAATGCCTATATTGTAGTTCTATTGATCACAGCTTTCCTGCTCAGTTTTCAAATATTTAGACAAAACACAAAATGACTCATTCACAAACACCATCAATCTTCATTATAAGCTGAGGTGCCCCACATGAAAACATATATGCACTTTACCACATGTGACACATAAAAGTGAGATGACACATAAATGGCGACCACAGACAGCTAGAAGAAAGAAAGAGGACAGACATAAAACGTAAGCGTTAACTAAGTGTAAGAAGGTATAGGACATTGCAAAGACCATTGACACATAAGGCTGAACCTTGTATTATAGATTGCCAAGAGCTGATCTATGGATGTCAAGTTCCTATTAACTATATTGCTGAATGATCAGAACCCACACTGATGGATGAGAATTCAGACAGCCTTCACAATCATCAACTGCAGGTACCTAAAGAACTGATCATTTGAACAATTATATCAACCACCTGCTTTCAGATCAGCACTGGAGATGAACTGTTAGATGTAGAGGAGCCATGACACCCTTCCAAAATGCACTCCCAGAGTGAAAGAACGTATTAATAAGGCCATGAGGGAGGCTAATTCATACTCAACTAAACTTTTAACTGGTAGGAGTCATCACAGAATGATACAGAATTGATTTTTCATCAATGTATGTGACTCCATTACTTGGTGGTTGAGTAAGTGAGTAAGTATGCAGCTCAGTGTTTCTGTCTGCAGTCCTACACTGTGCTAAGGGGCTAAGCTAGGTGTGTATGTGCCTCTTGGAGCATTAATACAACCTAGCAAGAAAGGCAGAAAGCACACACAAAAACACACACATACATACAGCTGTTCAGTAGTCCAAAGCATAATGTAGGTAAGGGTGTGGCATAGGAGAACTCACTATCACCCGGGGGTGATGTTTTGTGAATGAATTACAGGTGTAATTAATTGCCTTGTCACACCTGTAGCATGTTCACAATACAACACCATTCCGCTGCTCCCGCTGAACCACATCTGCTACACATCCAGACATTTTTTCCCCCTTTTTTTCTCTGCAAGCAACCTTTTTGCTCAGAAGCCAATGTGGAGTTAGACCAGATCTAGCTTCTTCTCCCTGGGTGGAGTCAAACAAAATTCCAGGAGATGGAGACTAGTTGGGTGTGTTTTAAGCTGGATAGCTGTATTGAGAGGTATGCTCATCTTGTATAGCATCTCATGGGTAAGGGTTTGGAGGAGAAATAGATTTAGGTTTAAACACATTGCTCATTAAGCATCTGGATGACTGACAGCTGAACGCACACACACATCAGCAGGGCTGATACACGCATTCCATGTATTTAAAACAATATAATCAGGATGCAATCAGGTAAAACCAAGTGACAAGTAAAACAAAAAAAGGAGGTAAATTCCAATTAGATAGTCTTTTGGTTACAAGTCTTTAGCAGGGCACTGTTACTAATGTTCATATACTCCACATAATTGCACTCTACACAGTAGTTCAGGCTTCAGTGCTTTTTTTGGGTTGCCTGCTACACCCATCATCGCCGAGCTTCCGGTTTCAGAATCCCAAACCTATTCCATACCAGGCTGTAGCCCACATTTGGAGTCTTTCACCATCTCCAGTGGTCATCATTCTGAAGTTTCATCCTGGTGCTGTGGTGGAGTTCATACGCTGTGGGTTCCTCTCTCATGGTCTAACTGCTAGAGGCTCAGCTAACCACAAGTAGCAGAAAGTCAATAAGACCTAGCACAGAGAGAGGCTATACAGGAAAGCAGGACATAAAGGGCTTTTAGACAACGGCTGTCTGGTTACAGCTACAACCACAGAAACACACTACCCACATTACAGAGGCAAAATTACAGAATATGCACTTGTTTAAAGTTACGAGATGATGAAGCCTTTATCTGTGCAACAAATATTCTGTATAGTGATGCTGGTATAATGATGATCTGCTCAATGCATAGATCAGAATGCCACTGAAGCATGACTGCAGTGTCTGGTTTATATACTTGGCAAAGAGAAGACTCAGCCCAGCAGCGAACGTCTAAATTGGCTGTTTTACAAATAGAAAGTTCTGGTTAGATTTGCCCCATTAAAATTACCTGAGGCAATGGGAAAAAAAATAACAACCCATTCTTGGCTAAAAATATTTTTTTCATCCAGTGAGTTCTACCATAAGTACCACGTGCCTATAGCTGTAGAGCAACAAGAGAAAAGGGGCTTCAGAACAACGATCCACTGACTGTTATATGGAGACATGAGATGTGTGAAATGAAGGCCAAAAAAAAGGACTGAATTTAAGGGGGACAGTTGCAGGAGGCAGTCACTGAGAGAGAGAGAGGAGGTATCCCAACTGTGGAGTGAGAGTGTGTGTGTAACGACCCTCAGCAGTCCAGGGGCACTAGGAAACAGCGCCTGCAGTCCACGGCTTTGGGGCTGGGTGGCTGAGCCCTCTTCTTCCTTAGCTCCTCTCGGCCCATTGAGCTACTCAGCCTGGCATAGGCAGCCTTGTATCTCTTGTCAAAAGCAGCTGGAGTATAAGGAGAAATGACCAATGTGACACAAGTTGATATTATTTAAACTAACTTGGTGGCCAGACTGGTCTTATTTTTGATGTTAGTCTACTTACCAACATGGTCTTTGCCCATAGCAGCCAAAGTAAGAAACAGAAATTCCCTGTACAAACTCCTATAAATAAGTAATAAGAAAACACATTATTGTGTTTTATGTTTAAAGTTTCATAAAATTTCATTCTTCTCAATAAAGTATAAATATTTTAACTAGCCTATTGCATTAATGTATGCGTTAAATTTCTAGCTGTTTATCATACAGTATACTACGATCACCAGATTTGCTCACATCAAACTCTTTTTCTCACCTCTGTATCCGGGGAGTGCCTGGCTGCTTGCCCATAGTTTCTACAAAGAACGTGATGGCCTTGTGTACCTCATTCATACCAACATAGCGCAAGATTTCCTCCAGAAAGTTCAGTGTGAAGGGGTGGTTGTGTCTGCGCCATCCATAGTTACGTAACGGCACACCACCTGACAGAAAAGAGATGGCAAAAGCAATCAAAAAGCGTCAATCCTTTTATCTTGTATATTTATTGATTCTTAAAGAGATATTATTTTTAAGCAAGCAGTGCTCAGGGCTCAATGTTAGATACATGAACTTGTAATATGAATTTGCTAAGTTGGTTAAGCTTGGCCTTAGTTTTGCCACTACGAACGAACAACCCTGAAGTCATGTGAGTGGTGTGGAGCAGCTGTAACATCTGTAATCTGCTCATGCTTTGGATTATCCCAATCCTATTTATGTTACTGTCTGCAAAACACCCTCTTAGCATAAACACAAGGGCAAAATGCCATTTTCCTGACTTTGATAAAAAGGCTTGTAAATCCTGTCCCATTTCGTAGGACCTAGTTTTTTGGCTATATAGTATTTATGACACTGCACTTCAATAAAACGAGACTATTTTGTTCAAATACAACGTACTGAATTACTTCCTATTCAGGCTGATTAACTGTAAACTAATAAAAATTGTCTAAAATAAATGCTAGGTATTTAGAGTGTGTGAACACCCACAAAAGTAATGGTCTGGTTTGTAGAAAAAAATTAAGTTGTGGTTGCAGGTTTTTTCAATCAATAAAATAAAGATAAATTTTAGAAGTAAAATCAAGTTATATGTCATTACCAAAATATATCCAAATGAGATGTTAAGGAGACTCGGTCAATAACGAAAAAGTGTGAGGAGGTATTTAATTATACATCATGTCAGCACACACCAAATACCTCCTTTTAATGAAAATCATTTGGCCCAACTCTTCAGAATGCATTGTGATTTACAAGATTTGGAACTTCTTCCTTCGTTTTTTAGATGAGAATGGACTGAGAATGGACTGTTGAGTTACACCAAATAATGTGTTCATGTGTTAAACTCAAGTGTTTAATGACAGTTGACTGTGTTAATACATGAATTATGTTTATGATTTATTTTAATATATCTTTCACTTTCATTGGAATTTATGTGTTGAACTGTCATTTAAAGTATTTTAGAAAAAAACCCTTTTTATTTTATATATTATTATTTAATAATTTTTTATTATTTATATATTTATTTTATTTATTTATTAAGTTAGTGGTTATTTATTTTTTTATTGTCTTTTTTATTATTATTATTATTATTATTATTATTATTATTAATTAATTTATTTGTATATATTCTTATATATTCTTGTATATATTCTTATGGCTCTGTCGAGATGTCGGGGTGGGTGTTCTTTAGTTGGTGTTTAGTTACTAATACAGTAGATATGTAAAAAAAAAATTCTTGATGTTTTGAAACAATAAAAAAGTATCTGCAAAAAAAAAGAAAAGAAAAAAAAAAAGAATGCGTTGTGAGGCATAAATGTGACTTTTCTTACTGTGTATTCTCCAGAGCACATAAAGAGGAGGCCAGTAATCCGTATCAGGTGTCAAAGTGTCCCACAGTAACCTCACCCGTACTGAAGTACTCTCAGTGTTCTGAAACATATCACACCAAAATTATATGATCACATCTACTTTGTGAATTTTTACATTATCTTAGATCATTTTAACAGACAGTGTAGAAGTGTGTGTGTGTTTGTTCCTGGTACCTGTGAAATCTGTGATGCTAGCGGAGAGGCCCGTACCAGTTGCAGCAGATTGCTAGGGAGGCCAAGGCGAGAGAAGTACCACACCAGATTCCAGAAGAGGATGGAGTGGCTGTCCAGTAACTGGACCTGAGAGAGAACACTCTCCCCTTCATTTTCCAACAGACTTTCCAGCTCCTTACGCAAGACCAGAGGGCTCAGGTACGCCACTGTCACCTGAGGGGTGCCACCCAGAGATGAGCTCTGAAACCAGGCAAGCAATTACACAGCGTCAATTCGTTTCAATACACTTGCTGAAACCGAACATTTAAGAGGAGCAGATGAAGCAGTCTTACTAGAGTATTACTGCTGTTCTCCGAGTATGTGCTGGTCTCAGAACTGGAGTCATGCTCAGTCACACCGTTATACAGATGCTGCAGAAAGCCATCATGACCACTAGGGGGCCTCACTGCACTTTCAACTTCATCCTCCATGTTCCAGTTACTGCGATACTGACTACTTTTGCGGGAAATGAATACGTACATACATATACATAAATTATAAAAAAAAAAAAAAGAGGAGAAAATGGTATGCGTTAGTGTATCTGTACAACTTTGATGGAACTGCAAAATGGTATATTCTTGATCTAATTATAATCTGTCCTTCAATTTTTGGTAATCATAAACGAATGTTTTGTGAGATGGTGAGAAATCTGCATTTAACGCTTTCAAAGTTTGCTGTTAGTACTGGAGAATGTTCTCATTATAAACCATTTCCATAATTCACATCAGTGATGCCATTTGATTTGGAAAAAAAAGGGGACTCAATGCTGTTCGATATAACTGAGATAAAGTGAAAGTAAAATTAATAAACAGACAAAGCTCAGTTAATGACCACAGCAATGCTATGAAGCAACATTCATTCAGTCTCACAGTCCTTAAAAACTGTTTTCATAATAAATGAATAAAATAGTTTAATAGTTCTGTTGGTTTGCTTTTGAGTCTCTATACATAATGTCTTCACATTAATTTTCAAAACAGAGCTGGTATTCTCAGGATGTGTTACCTGCTGACAGGCCCAAGGTCACAGATCTCTGCGTTAAGCAATGGTACAAAGGTCGCAGAGCAAAATGGGCAGCTGGAGTTAAGATTAGAGTCATCAGATGTCCAGCCTGCCATGATCTCCTCATCATACACCAGGGAGTTACAACTCCGGCAAAGAGTACAGCTTGACATCAACACCTGGGCAAAAACAACAGCTTCATGTATCTTATTTTAACAAACCGTCATAATACCATCTAGCACAACAGTTATTTATAATGAATTTGTATTTTTCAGACAGAATTTTTCTTTAAATCTAAAATGGATCTTTAATAGTGAAGTGTTTTTGTATGAAACAAGACCAGATAAGTAAAGACGATAATTTTAATTTGACAGTTAAGTTAGTGGTTATGTCAGTACAGGATATGAGTCAGTCATTTCACAAGGAAACCAAGTATAAAAGAAAGGACAAAAAGAGGGAAGTTATACATAAAACCTAGGGTTTTTCTACTCTGTTAAAATACCTCAAGTCCTGCCCCTTCCTGTGGAGAATCCCATGATTTCCTGAGTGAAAACCCAGAATTTGGAGGGTCTGTCAGGTCAATGTCACTACCTACAGACAACGAGCTCTGAAAAAACAAAAACAAAAGTATGACATTCAGTCTCTGAAAAAAGCAAAAGCATGACAGTCAGTACTTCCACGTTCTTAAATTACAATGTCTTTTTTTAAGAAGACTATAAACTAGAATGTTCTGTATACATAGTATTTAACACTGACATTATTCTCTACAGTATAGGGCAATTTGACTAATGGAATAAAGCTATTTCTGACCTCTGAGGTGGCATTGTAGAGTCGCTCCTTGGCTTTCAGCAGCGTCTCAGCCACCTGTGACTTGCGAGACTGCCTCTGTTCGGATGATTTGCGTGACGGGCCGTTAGTGGCAGGCCGCCGCTCGTCCACACTGGCTGCTCGCCGTGACGAGTTCCGGTGACGCGTGGGTGTGAGAAGCTGCTGCAGTTTACCTGCCAGTCCACGACTCGGGGACAACACGTTATTGTAGTTCTCGTCTACAGCCTTGCGATTCAGCGTTTCCCGCTGCTCTGCAGATCTAATGGATGAAGAAATCAGTAAGAAAAAAAAAGTATGCAATCTATACTATGGTCTTCATAAAAATAAACACAAGTCACAGAAAAGAATAACATTTGAAGTTGCAAAGCTATACATATTCAAACACAAAACAACAATATCTCAAAAGTTAATAGTACAGATTACAGCATCTCCTGATCCGCAAATACCTGCTGTCTCTCTCATTCGGCTGGCACCTGCAGTCTGTATCAGTCTCTGCACAATCCTTGTAAAAGGTGGACAGGCAGACATCACTGCGGCGCACTCTGACATGGTCATCTGAGGGAACTGGGGAGGGTGTAAGCATATCCCGAGGACTAATAGGAGGTTTGCGGGAGGCGGGGTCATCGGTGCTTTTGTTTTGTAGCATTGCTTTCCTAGCTAACTTAGATTCTGTGGAAAGAAATAATGCAATTACACTGGTTTAATTAAATCGTAGTCCTATCGCTGTAGATAATCAAATATGGTAAATGCATTATGCTTGTATTATTTATTATATAAATATCCTGCTTACATAAAATGTTTTTCATCCTCTTTTTGCATATTACAATATTAGTGATCGGCATATCTTGGGTTAAAATAACACCTACATAATGCTCATCACAAGGGCATATTGCAACCCACAGCATTACACACATTCTGCAATACCAACTTCAAGCTATTTTTACCTACATCACTGGCAGCCAGTAAGTTAAAATCATGAAAGCTAGTTTTATATGTGGTCTAGTCCTGGTGATTTTTGGCACATTCTGAACTTTAAAAAAAGCTGTTTTTATATTATTGCCAAATTTTTTCCAGATGCATGAGCACGAGGTGTATCCAGTGTGCTTTGTGTAATTTCTATTGGATATCTCAAATTCATTCAACAGTTTGTATATGTAGCGATTTGTACCTTTTTGTGAACTGATCAGGGAACAGTACTAGTATAGTAGTTTCTAAACAGTAACAATTATTTTCTGATTACTTACTGTCAGGTTGCATACTGCTTAGACTATTGCTCTTAGTGATGAGACCAGTCAAAGATTCATGACTTGAACTTTCACTCAAACCGCTCCAGCTGTTCTGGCGAATGAGATTGGCGTGCGGGTGAAGACAACAGTTGGAGTTATCTACAACAAAAATAAAAATAAGTAGAAGCTCGGGTATGACCACAGCTACCCTACCCCACCCTTCAATGGAGCTAAACAATTCAAAGCACACAAACCTTGTTTTGAGCTAACAGAATTGCTCTTTTGCCTGCGTTTGACTGGTTGCCTGAACTGTGCCACAGCCAAAAGAACGTTCCGAAGCTTTGCCCATCGAAGGCGTCCTCCCTGATTAGTGGATGGCCACTTACTTTCCAGCACAGCCTACAAACACACAAAAGGAATGAAATTTGAAGAACCGTAAGTAAAAAAGGGGAACATTTGCCAACAAATATATAACAAATATACATTTCCTGGCCAAAAAGTCACCCTTGGATTTAAATAAACAAATATTTAAGGAGTGTTTGATTGGATAATGACCAATTTATATTTTTCATTATATTTCAATTTCTAAATTAATAAGTAGTCCGATGAGTCCAGACTGATCCTATTCCAGAGCGATGGGTATGAAGCAATGCAGCCATAGTGCACAGTTCCCACTGTACAAGCCTCTAGAGATAGTGTTATGATGTAGGGTTGCTTCAGCTGGTCAGGGTTTCACAGGGTTTGGTACTGAATGACCAGGGTTTCACATCAGTAGAGTTTTTTTTCTTGCTTGATGGCATGACCATATTCCAGGACTCAAATTGTGAAAGAGTTCTTTGGGATGTGCTGGAGAAGACTCTCCATTCATCAATACAAGATTTAAGCCAATAATGAATATAGTAGCTCTGGATGGAAGTAAATGTTATGATTTTGTATAAGGTTGTTAAAACAATGCCATGGTGAATGCACACTATGGCATAGTCAATGCTACATGCCGTCCAATGAAATATGCAACTTTGCAACTTTCTTTTTTACGTTTCCTTTTTTTTTTTTGGCCAGGAAGTGTATTTAACCACCGTTCCATTCATAAAGGTTAAATCTTACTGCCATGTCATGTGGTATCATTGCCTTGTGGAGGACTAACCTTGTTGTAGTACCCGTATGTTATGGTGTTAGGGGTGATTCCCGCTTTTTTCATCTCCAGCAGGACTCTGACAGCAAGCACAGGCTGACCGTACTGCCCACACAGCTGCATTAGGATTCTGTAGCACACCTGCAGCACACACAGAATGCAGCATAAAGAAATTTAAAATTAACACAAATTACCATTCTCTATTGTTCCTAGAGGGAATCACTGGATGCTTACAAAAAAGTATTGTGTTATTGTGGCCATAAAAATTTCTTTTAACACCTGTTAAAAGACAAAATTGTGAGA
Source organism: Leiocassis micropogon (assembly GCA_028565275.1). Taxonomy (NCBI): domain Eukaryota; kingdom Metazoa; phylum Chordata; class Actinopteri; order Siluriformes; family Bagridae; genus Leiocassis; species Leiocassis micropogon. Next base: position 24,375,129 of record JAOVVA010000048.1, read on the forward strand.
TAACCAGAATAGATAGATAAAAGTATCACAGAACCCACATGGTCAAAAGTGCAAAGAAATGAGAATAAAGCATTGTTAACTGCCAGTGTTTTAAAGATGTATAGTAAGTAGATAAGGGTTGTAAGAAGTGTGTTGAATAGCTAAAGTGTGTTTATTTCTTGTAGTGCGTGATCTAATACACCTGTATCACCTCGTAGCGGGCAGGAGTTCAAACAGTACATAAGCAGGGTCGGACTAGTTTCTTAAGATACTGAATGCCTTTTGCAGGCAGGGAGAAGTGTAGTTGTCTTCCAGTGCACCCAGATGTGCAGGCAGATGTGTACGACTTGTTGCAGTGGCTTACTGTCAGTAGAGGAGCTGCTGCAAACCATGCCAGGATCCTATGAGTTAGGACACTCTCAATGCAGCAGTGATGGAAGGAAACCAACAGATGTGACATTTTGACTTTTCTGAGACTCCTCAGGAAACGGAGTCTCTGCTTTGCCTTTTTAATCTGAGAGTTTAGTTTAGTGGCCCCATTTGAAATCTATTTAAACGTGGGTGTTTAAAATTGGAGACTCTCTCCACTCTTTCTCTGTTTATGTACAGTGGGTGGCGATCATCCCACTTCTTTGTGAACTCAACAATCAGTTCTTTTGTTTCTTTTCTCTGTGTTAAGCACCAGGTTATCATGTACACAGTAGTCTTTTAGCCTTTAAATCTCATCCATGTGACCAGCCTCCCTTCCTAATCAGCGCCAGAACTGTTGTGTCATCTGCAACTTTGTGTTATGAGATGCTATGCAGTCTATATAGTGTCTGTATAAAGAGCAGAGGAAAGGGCTCAAGACTGCCTCGTTGAGCTCCTGTAGTAACAGTGTAAAAACAGAGGGGCCCATCCTTACTGTCTGAAGTCAAATTGTTGAAAAAAATCCCGTATCCAGTGACAGATGATATGATGGACTCACAAGTCAGAAAACGTCCTAGAAAACAGCCTGCTCAAGTGCATATTGATGTTAACTGTAGAAATACTCTGGCATATGCATGACTAGCACTAACCAAACTTTCAACACATTTCCATGTACTGAGAGTGAAACCAAAAACCTGGTTACTTAAACCTCATTAATCATGGAAACTTAGGGGTTGTCACTAAAGTATCAATAAACGTTTATAAAAAGCACAGCTTTACAGACTGCTATGGAAAATTCTTAAATAAAGATGTTGTGGTTGTATAAAACAGGGCCATGAGTTTCCGGTGCACAGTGAGGGTTTAATAGTGAAATTATGCAAACAGGCTTAGATGTACCTACAGACTTGAGCACTAGTCAGAAGTTATGTGCACACCCAGGGTGACAGATATACAATGAACAAGATATACAGTAAAAAAATATATACATATCACAGGTGTGTCTCAGTTATAAGAGGATTTGAACTTGGGCTTGTTTGAATATTGAGTCCAGCATGACTTACAGTTGAACCACAATATATCAGACTGAAATTTATGTTTTGTACCGTACAAGTACTGAGGACATATAAAGAAAGGCTGTGTACTCTGATTTGTCTCTGTAGTCATGTAAAATGATTCTGTAATACTTATGTTATGAATTAGTGTTTGGTATGAGGCCTTACCTCATCAGGCAACACCACCTTCCGTGTCTCCATGTGCTTGAGCACCTCATAGGCGGTGTGCAGTGCCCGCACCTTGGCGCTCTCAGCCCGGACGAAGGTGGGCAAGTAGATGAACCACAGACCATAACAGTGGCCCAGCAGACACTTGGACCACATGTCTGGAACTGCGGAGTACTTTTGTGCACTTTTCTGTGCCAGCTTGATTTCCTGCAGAATAGAACATACAGAAATATTCTAAAACATTATTTTGTTACTATACTACACAAAAGACATTAAGTGCCGAATACAGTTCTTTAGAAGCAATCTCAAAGCATGCGAATACATGTCCAAAAATACTTTGTGCAGATGAAACTGAACTTCATGTGTTAATTTACAGTTGTGTTCAAAATAATAGCAGTCCATCATCAGTAACCAGATCAATAATTGTTTTTGGGAGAAATTATATTTCTTCATGGTAAATATTTTACTTGTAGGTGTAG
>JAOVVA010000048.1:24377314-24395131 GCA_028565275.1 Leiocassis micropogon
AATGAAAAGTTATTATATGGATATGGAGCTTTACTCACTTTTTTCAACACACTGCTATTATTTTGAACAGAACTGTATTAGTCATTTTGTAAACATTAAACTTTCAAAAATGTCTAAATGTATTCGGAGATGGTGAGCATAGCATTAATATGCAAATAAATCACCAAAGAAAGGAAGAAATTAAAACAATATTTTGATCACGAGTCTACGTCTTTAGATCCTTTTGAAAAGGTGTACCTGTTTGGTCCGCCGTGGAGCAGGGCTGTCAGGGGCACTTCCCTTCGATGTGATACGGAGCTGATCCTGAGGCCGGTCAAACATCTCAGGATGCAGAATAGGAAATGTCTCGTAGCTATATCAATGGACGTACACAAGATAAATTGCAAAAATGCTACAGCATGGTATCACTATGCATGAGGAACAACTGATTGTGTGTCTAACCTGTAGAGCGCAGGACATTCAGAGCCATCAGCTTCCTGAGGCTCCTCTGGTGGCATTATAAACACTGTGTGCTCTCCACTGTGGGACTCATCAAGATCTATCAGCCTCACCTCTTCAGGCTTCTCCACATCCACCTACACAGGATAGAATAAAATGAGAGACAGAAGAGGAAAATGAGAAACAGTGAGTGTGGTGGTGTGAGATAGTAAGATACATTATTTTTTTTCTATTATAAGCATTTCTATTATATGAGGACACAATGGAGCATTAGATTCAGACATTTGGAAAGAAACATTTGGCAGCATGTCTCGAATCATGCACTTAATGGGTGAAAACCCTTTATTGTTTATTATTTTCAATTACAAAATGTAATATACATACCTTCTGAACACACTCATCAAAGAATTCGAGGCAGATGTGTCTGTCACTGACGAAGGAGCACTCCTCTATAAACTGCGTAAACATCTGAGTCCTGGTGAGTTGGCAATAAAACTTCTGCTGAGTCCGATCTCGAGACTTTAGAAAACCTGAGAAGAAATCAATTTCTAAATAGTGTAACAATCTCTTTCTAAACTGAAGCTTCTTATCCTAGACAGAAAAAAAACAATTGAACCTACATGAAAATCAGCGACGGCAACAAAACCCTAAATAATCCATAAAATTTTTATCTAAGAGCAGGGTATCAGACCTTACTCTATGATGCTTTAATTTAGCTTTAAGTCAGAGTTAACTCATCAACAGATTATTAGCGTTTAACCGGGTTTAATGTGTGTTATAAACGAACCCTGCGAATTGAAGAGGGAGCTGCAGTCAGTGGTTCTTTCAGAGGGAGCCTGGGTGATGGGCAGGAGGTAGGACCGATAACCTTTCAGGAGGCAGCTCATGAAGCGTAGAAAGGCCTCCTGGATCTCCAGCTCCAGCTGCTTTTGACGGCCGTAAATCAGATCATAATCTGTCAGCAAGAACTCTAGGGTCGCCTCTTCTTGACCAGGAGTACAGACTAGAGAGAAAAGAATGAATCTGAAGAATAAATGATATCCATCCTTCCCATTTTACATTCTTGTGAAATATATATTGACAAGTGTGACTGATTTTTATGTACTGCAAATGTTTTATACTTACTTTTTTCCAAAGTTTTATGCAGGTAAGTGAGGGAGCTGAGCAGGATTTTGACATGTTTCCTGGGCAAAGATTTCCACGACAAGGGTTTCTTGTCTTCCGATCTAAAAGATTTGTTTCATTCAGTTTTTATCAGTTATCCACAGTGATACAAATAAACTAAAATGTTTTTAGAAGAAGCAATGATGGTGCTAATCTTTCTGTTTCATGAAGCAACATTCAGAGTCGAACATCTGCAGTACTGAACACACTGGGTCCTTGTAAGCTGCTAGGACAGCAAGGAAAAATGACTCACTGGAAAATGGTGTTGGTGTCAAGGTCCACACACACCACATCTGAAGGAGGGTCGTACAGGTCAAAATAGCTGGAGTGAACGCCCACGATGAAGGGCATTGGGGCACACAGCACATCTGCACATCGCAGGGGGCACAGCGGGATGTACGGACAAGGCCAATGCAATGGAAACGTCATCTTGAAGGAGGACGAAGAGATTAATTTAACTAATTTGCTAATCCAAAATCAAACAAGCTGAAATAAACCTAGCAGATAGCACCAACTGAAAGCACTAATTAATTGGTACAAAAACAAAAAGATTACAACAGTCAGTTGTCTTGTGCCACCATTATGACACAGTGATACATAATGAGCATAAAGAGAAGGTCCTGACCGACACCAGGGCCTCACTGACGGACGTCAGCACATCTGGCCGAAGGGAATGAAGCAGCAACTTATGCTCAATGAGAACAGCCAACAGCAAAGTACATGCGTTCTCTGGTCCCAGATTCTGCAGCAGTTTCACAAAGCTGGCACCACTGCATGAAGACGGCACACATTTAGAATCGCCAAGCAGTTAAAAACTTAACGAAACATGTTTGTACTGGCATCTACATTTCTTAAATCTGAACACAGTCCAAAGATGAAAAAAACTGATTGAATGAGGAGGATGAAGTTTACCTCAGTGGTAAGGGTGAGGAGACTGGCTGGCACAGTAAGAGGTTGTCATACGGAGATAGCTGAGGAAAAAAAAAATATATATATATATATATATATACACAGTATTGTGCAAAAGTCTTGAGCCAACCTCCCATATCTCCATATTAAATGAAATGAAATTGAATGAAATTATGTGGATTAAATAAAACAAACTGGAACAAATGTTTTACTGTGCCAGGCTGCAAAGTGCATAAAGATTTAAAAACTGGTTGTTTATGTAGCAACTTCAGCAGCAACCTTATTTCCCCTCTTGTCTGTTCCAACCACTTAGCATTCAGCATCATTGGTATACTAATTACTGGCCTGATCATCTGTCATCATCTGCACCCGTTTCTTACTATTTCTCACTGATTGTCTATGCTTGAATGATAGGTAACTGTAACTGAAACTGTAAGTGTAACTGGACAGAAAACGAGAGACAAAAACTTTCTGAAAACTGAGAGGCAAAAAGTCCTTTAGGTATCCCTGAGAACAATTCCTCAAGACTGCATTAAAATACAAGAAAGTCTGACTCTTTGGAAACAAAATATGAAGAAATGAGGGGTGGCTCAAGACAGTATTGCACAGTACTGTATAGTTGAAACATGGCTACATTACACCATTGTTACTTCATGAACAGGACACCATCTTCCCCATGCTTTAAATTATTCCCTGCTCACCAATTTGAGAATCAATCACTTCATGTAAACTGAATGCATATACGATAGATAAATGATTCTGATTGTATGAGGATTTTGTTTCGCTGGAATCAAAAATAATTAAGCTAATTTTCTATTAATTATACTGAACCATCATAGAACCCTCTTTTACCCTGTAACTCGACTGTGCTGTCTTTAAGGAGTGATACCATCAAACTCCTGTGGAAGTAATGAGGTAGTTAGTCATATATGCACACTCAACTGCAAAAACAAAGGAAAAATACCAAAAGCCCTGACAGTCCTATGAATGTAATTTTTTGTGTATACTGTAATCTGAAACACAATAATCTGTAGCTCTGAGCATGAGGTTGCAAGTACAGTACATTGACATTGTATTATGGAATTGTGTCTGTGTACCAGTCATAGCTGTACCATAAGCCTTCCAGTCTCACCTGTACGAGAATGCGTGGTCGCTGTGGTGAAGGAAAGGGCACGTTGTGCATGAAACTGGAGATATGCCTGTAAAGAGACCATTGCCCGCTTTGATTAGGGCTCTGCTGGACATAAACCTCAAAAATGAAAACATGTCAATAATCCTGTATCCTTATTATATAACTACTCCATGACACATGCAGAAAACGGCTTGTAATTTTATACAATATGCTTACATTATTAAAAATTTAAAGTCTATTTATAGGGCCTAAAAAATCACTAAAGCAGTCTTGCCCATAAAAAATGTGAGAAATCTCCTAAGCTACAATCAAAGCACAGAAACACACGCCAAAAAAAACGAAGCCATTAACACGTACTGTTACACTCACTTCTCAATGGGCAGCACATGGGGTCCAGAGATGGAGTAGCGATAGATAAAAGTAAGAAACTTCTGGAAGACGGTGAAAAATGGCCAATGGGAGAGCACACAGACACTCTTCTTCACCTGCACCGTACGGTTGGTAATGGGTCGTCGATCCACAACACTGACCAGCCCGAGCCGCACCCGCTGCCTTTCAGACAGAGCCTCCCGTGGGTAAGCCTCGTAGAACTGGATAGCAGCTCCATATACCTAACAGAGAGAAAACAGACAGCAAATTAGGTCGGGTGACAGAAAACGAAATTAGATTTATCAGAAGAATAAATAATCTTGGTAGAATTAAGTTTAAAGAATATTAGCCAAAAATATAGTAAATTAAATAGGATATTGCAATAAATAGGTAGGGGAAGATGTGAGACAACCTCCAGACAGAGGGAGAGCAGCTGACCTTATCTCCAGACGCAGCGGTGAGGACAAACGTAGAGAAGACAGGGAGCTGGTACTTGGTATTGAGTGGCCAGCTCTCGACAGTGACCCCCATGGGCAGACAAAAGACAGGAACTGAGTCTGGCAATGCAAACGACTCAAGATCCTCCTCAGGGTAGCGGCTAATCAGGCCTAAAAATCAAGCACACACACACAATCTCTCAATATAGCGTTTACAGGGAACCAGATCCTGCTGTCAAAAGCCACCAAACAGAGGTCAACTGACCGAAGGGAGAAGTCCACAGAGATATCTATTCCTGAGAAGGGCTTTAATACAGTCTTGCTTCCTTCTATTACACTTCCCTCTACCTGCAGCTGGCCTCAAACCCTAGAACCTGCATGTGACTTGGTAAAATTCATAACCACATGGGACAGACCAAAAAAAAAAAACTCTCACTCACCTGCCTCATACACTAGGGCGTTGGCTTTTGCTACAGCCCGCTTATAGCACAGGTACAGCGCTGGGCCCCACTGTGTAACATACAAAAACAAACACATGAGCAAAACAATCACACGCACAGTCGACTGTTTGTCAAAAACAGCAATTCAAATAATGTTCAAAAACAGGAAAGCCAAAACCACAGAAGACAAAAATACAGAAAAAAAAGGTTGTTGAGAGGAATGAGGGGGGAAAAAAAAAAGAAAATATTGTAAAAGCACTGCACAAAGTCTGTGCTGAAAAAATACAATACAAATGGGAAAGAGTACAGCAAAAGACAAATCAGAAGCTGTACCATGCCAGTGTTTAGGTTCTTGTCGACTTTGCAGAAAGTGTGTGGTGCCACTTCTCCCTTGCTGGGCATGAGTAATGAGATATCAGTCACTCCCAGTGTGTTCAGGGCCTGAGAGTCGGGGGCACGCCTGTACATGAGAAACGTCTTATGCGTGGCGGGGCCTCCTGAGCTCAGACTGGCACAACGGCTATACGGTGTAGTCTCGATCACATGCCAACCCTGTTTCACGGTCTCTTTTCCTTCATACAGCACTCTATAAAAGACATGAAAAAAATTACAGTACTAGAGGTTGTGTATATATGTGTGTGTGTGTATATCTACATATGTATGTGTGCTTGTGTGTGTATACACTGATCAGCATTATGATTATGACCACTTACAGATTAAGTAGATAACACTGAGAAAAACATCTCGTTACAATGGCACCTGGAATGGCACCTGGAAGTGGGTTGTAATATTTTAGCCAGTTTGTCCCTGAAGTTAATGTGGTGAAAGCCCCAAAAATAGGCAAGGATTTAGGTGCCTTTGATTTAAGTGACTCCAATAGAAGAGTGTTAGAACATGCATTGCATCAGAGTTTATTGTGTATGGTACTGAGTAGCCACAGACCAGGCAGGGTGCCCATGCTGACCCGAGTTTACCACCAAAACCAAGTGAGCATCAAGGAGCAATAGGAAAGGGTGGGCTTGTCTGATGAATCAGTTTTTTTTTTTATTTCCCCCCGATTTTCTCCGCAATTTAGTCGTGTCCAATTCCTCCGTCACTAGGAGCTCCCACATTAAGCTACTAGTACCACTCAGTCGGGAGGGCCGAAGACTTTCACGTGTTTCCTCTGAACCACGTGACGCCAGCCGGCCGCATCTTTTCGAACTGCTCGCTCACACGCCGTTGGAGGCAGTGTAACACACTGGACAGCGCTATCTGCTCCTTCCGCTTGCGTGAGCTCACAGACACCCCTGATTGGCTGTAGAGCCATGATTAATGTGGGAGCACTAAACACCTCTCATCCCTCCCCTCTGAGAGAGCTCGGCCAATCAGCTCTCTCTAGACCTCCGGCTGCGAGAGGTTACAGCATCACCCGGAGATCGAACTCGCGATCTCCTGATGATAGGGCTATTGTTGCTGATCAAGTACACCCCTTCATGGAAACGGTATTCTCTGATGCCAGTGGCCACTTTAAGCAGGATACTGTGCGCTGCCATAACGCAAAAATCTGCAGGACTAGTTTGAGGCACATGGCAATAGATGAAGGTCTCGACTTGATGTCCAAAATCCCCAGATCTTAATATAATTGACCATCTGTAAGATATGCTGGAAAATCTAGTCCTTTTGGTCCATGGAAGTCTCACCTCGCCATTTACAGGACTTAAATGATGTGTTACTGATGGCTTGGTGCCAGATAAACTCTGAGGTCTAGTGGAATTCATGCCTGTTTTGGCAGCAAAAGAGGGATCTACTCATTATTAGGTGGGTGGTCATACATCATGTCTGATCAGTATATAGTTCATTAATCATATGATCCTAAGTGGCCTAAACATTTGCTCACTGGTATATCGTCCTTGCACATTGAGGATATATGATGTTATTAGATGGATTAAGAAGGTTGATTTGTTCGCTTTAAATTTTGTGGCTCTTCTTTAGCAGAGAGAGACTATCGTGAGAATGTAATGAGTGTGTGAAGGCTTTTCCTACCCAAGCTCCACAATGGGTGGCTTTTCATGGCTGCGTCGGTAGCAGAGGAACATGTGTGGGTTGTTGATGAGGCCTGCGCTGAGCTCAGCTGGGTGGCCCCCCAACGTCTTCTCGATGCATGTGAAGCCCTCTGGCACCTCTTCTCCGAGGCCACGGGCGATCACAGTCAGGTCGCTGATGGGCTCCATGCCACGGCCACCTCTCTGCTGACATTCCTCGTCTGGCGGAGCTGAGTCGCCCGCGAGCCCCGCCACCACAAAATAATCCACCAACTGAGGACATTTCTCCTCAGTCATGCCGCCTATCTACCCACCACTGAAAACGAGAGGGAGAAAGGAAAGAGAGAGGGTGAAAAAAGATGTAATCCGAGTTCAAACATGCAATTTTATGTAGAATTTAATGGAAGTTAATTAACAGCAATAGATGACTTAGATAGAATAGAATGTTTCAAAACTTTTGATCTAAAACTGATTCAAAACAGGTGCATCTCAAACCGACAGGAAACAAACAAACAAAAAAAACAAATGGAGAAAAAGTAGATACAGGATTGATTTAGAATAAAGGAGTGACTTGCGGGCAAAATTATTTTTCACCTGAATCACATTAAGGGATGTGGTTAGTGGACTTCCCAAAAACAAACAGACATAACAGAGAGAAGATTCAGGTGTAAAACAACCTTGCATCTATCGACATGTAAATGTAACCGTGCTAAAAGGTTAATTCCAACAAATTCATTATGATGTCACGTTTTATATATAATTATGGGGAACTCATAGCAAATGAGGATGTTTGTACCCATATCAATTACTGTGGAACCGTTACATTAGAAGTCGCATAATTCATTCAAGTGTCATGTTATCTTGATATAAACATCCCTTTTTGGACAGATAGAGTGTGTTGTGGAAATGCTTTTTATCAACAGGGACTAGAAAACTGGTTAGGGTTCAGGAAAGAATTGTAATTCTTAAACCTTAAAATTCTGAACAATCCATCTCTGCCAGTCTGCAGAATTGTGAGACTGGGCAGGAGGTTTACCTTTAAACAGGACAATGATGTAAACACACTGCCAATGCATAGAAAGCAATCTGATTCAGAATCTGTGGCAAAGCCCACAACAACAGATTTGCCACAAATGCCGCATTTCAACTTTAACAACAGTACTTGAGCAAATGTGGGCAAACATATCAGAATCCTGATGTGTGAAGCTAATCGATAGAAATCCTAAAAAGATGTACACCTGTAACTCTAGTCAATGAGGGTTCCACCAAGTGTTGAACAAGGGGGTGAATACATATGCAACCAAATGTACCTTGTACTATGAAATGCAGGACATATAGTTGCGAATCATATGGTAAATAACCACAATAAACTCACTCCCATTTCAGATTATAACACTACAAACTGTGGAGAAGTTTAAAGAGTATATGAGTTAGGGCTGGGCAATCAATCGAAATTAACATTTAAAACCTCTAACTGCAATTTGCTGCAATCTTGCCCATGTCAGTTATTTTTATTTAGATTTTTTATTTTAATATCTTGTTTTTTAAAATTCTATCAAGACTATTCTTATTTTTGGTGTTCATGTACTATACTCTTAAAAACATGACTCCGCCCCATTCAGCTTTATTAGTTGTAAATATTTATTGTACAATCCACACAATTGACAGTGAATTAGATTAGATTAGATTAGATTAGATTCAACATTATTGTTACTGCACATGTAGGTACAAGAAATACAAAAAAGTATAGTGCATAGTGCATAAAACAAAAACAAAAAACTAATATTAACAATAATAATCGTTCATTATACATAATTCAGGTAAAATGTTCAGTTAATCCTGATACTGACTTGAGATCTCATCGCCCAACACTAGGATGAGGACTTGTGCATTACACTGTACATTCTCACACGATGGGAGTCATTAACCATTACATAAGTAACCGTGTTGTAAGTATACACAATTATCAGAATTATATGCATGCACAATTCCTCTACATAGCCATTACCCAGTAGACAAAAAAAACATAAAACATAGCATTTTTCTTGTAAAAAATAGCTTGAAATGCCCAGGAAATCAACCAATCATCGATTAGAATCAATGATCACCCCACCAATAGCACACATCATATACAAAAGACCCTCCTTTTTTTTGCTGGAGTCAGAACATAGAGTCTGTGAAAGAACAGCATACCTGGAGCAAAAAGGATTTTGCAGCTTGTTTAAGGACCCTCAGGCAACTTGGTGGTCCTAGGATGTGGATGAAAAACTTTCTCATCAGGTGCCCAAAGCCTTTACGCATGCTACAGCAGCGCATTGTAATGACTGCTCTATCACAGCACCACACGCCTCAGGTGCACTTTAAAATGCTGCAGCAAATAAAATCAATGTGCCTAAAAAAAGTGTTACAGTTACCAGTATTACAGTGAAAACCAAGTTACATCATTTGCTTCCAGGACGTCTGGCTCATGGACTCACATGAGCCCTTTTTTTTTATCCTTGTTCCAGTGTCTTTCTGACAGATGGCTGCCGGATGGCCTAAAGTTCACCCTGCACTCTTCCTCCATTCCATCCATATATCCTGTTATGTATCAACATAGCCTTTCTTTGTCATCCTTTTTCTATCATTTACACAGAAGCACTTGGTCGTTAGGACTTACAGTACCAGCACAAAGGCACTGATCTGTGGATATACGTGTAGCTCAGGCTACATCAATAAAACAGTTTTGTTCACTGAGCTAAGCCGAGAGACAAAGGAGCACTACAGTGTACTTTCACATAATTTACCACAAAGTTAGACATGCAAAGCTTAAATCACACAGGAAATGAATATGTGAACCTGTTTCCTTGTGACACGTACGCTGTTTAAAAGGTACGCGCACACACACACACAAGCGCACACACACACACACACACACACACACACACACACACACAGAGATGTATGATTTCTAAGATACTAACACAGCACAAGATAATATTGATTAGATTAAACCTCAAAAAACGAACTAGCTAAAGATAAAACACAGTGTGTGTGGTGTGTGTGTGCTATTACTACTGTGCGAATTGTACACGTGAGTAATTATAGAGAAACCACGTGGCTGTGGAGACACACCTGTTGTGGCTTGGAAATTACAGAGAGACTCAGCATCAGTCAAGCAAACATCCTCTTTCCTATGTTCTGAAAAAATCCGTTAAAAAATTAGTCAAAGTCTCAAGTCCTAACCCTAACGCAGTAGGTAGAGGTGAAGTTGGCTGTTTACCTCAGAAAAGGTTACAGAAGTAAGTACAGGTGTCATGTGGCTGCTGCTACTTCCTGTTAAACAGAACAGAAGGAGGCCAGAGACAGAGAATGCATGAACGAGAAGTCTACTCGGTTTAACACAATTTGGATACTACGTATGAAATGTAACTGATGACTGGCATACTAAATTATGGCTAAACTGTCCAGATCATAACAATAAGAAACAATTAAAATGTAGAACGTAAAAAGTAAAACGCTGAGAGGATTTACACCCGGGATCTGCCTCATGCTTTTTTCTGCCTGTAGTGGCCACAATGAAAGTTTTTGCTTCTATTTCCGTTGCTATGTAAACTTCATGGGAAAGTATGCTTAACGTAAAACAACCCCAGGAGATTTCCATCACATGACAGATTTTGGCACACAACACACCACTCGAGATCTCTTTCCGAATAACATACAATTTGTGTCATGCTACTTCATTCAATTCCTCTTCTATGTGTATACTCACCTTAAATCCATCTCGAACCACATTCCTTACCTCTAACCCTGAACGTGTGAAATTCCAGTAACTAGAATAAAATTCATTCTGTACACCGCTCTCAACTCAACACCTGCTACACTCTGGACAACTTCCCCTCTCTTTAGGACAGAATGGTTACTTGGCAACAAGCTGGAGAACCAGAGCAGTCATACACTAGATGTGCGAAGAAAGCACACGTGTGTGAGATGACATAATTAGAGAACCGCAGTGTGTCACTTCGATACACATCAAAAGCAAGAAATCTTCGTGCGAAAAACAGAAACACAGGATGCATAGAAAACAACAAGCGTTTAAAATGCACTCTGTGGGAGCCATAGTTAATGCTGATGCTAGCTTATATAAGGTACAGTAAATGCAAGCAAACACCACACACAGCTAAACACCACCAGATATACAGGCAGTGTTAATGTACCATCAACACTCTCTGTCCACTTTATTAGGAACACATAGGGGAAAACCCTGGAGGCAGTGTTATAATCACTTCAGTTGGTCAGGTCTAGGACCAGAAACATTATGTGGCAATAGAATGAATTCAGCTGAAGACGTGAATGTACTGAATGTCCAGGCTATCACATCAATTCCTGGGATCATGAGGAATCATTTTCATACATGAACTGACCACCACAATGTGTTCTGTAATCAAAGCTAAAGGTGACTGAATGACATCTTGGAGAGTGTGACTTTTTTGGCCAGGCAGTGTAATATAAAACAAAACTGTGAGAAACTACTGAATAAAATAAACATGGTAACAGCCAAAACATGGTGCTGATTAAAATTTTTATGCTATACATATAATACATAAAAAGTGTGTGCCAAAAAACTACTTCTGAAATTTATGCAACATGGAATTGACCAATCTTGCTTCCCTAAAAACCTTTCTAAAAAAAAGTTGCTAACTTCAGCCATTTTGGAGAGATGATTTTATATCTGCTTGATACCATTTGTTGTGAGCTTTGGAGTAAGTTTCTAGAAGCATATGACCTGTAAAACCTTTGCTTAAATTAAAGCATTACGTGCAAAATTAAGGATTTTTCCCCAAAAAAACTCTGTAGTGTCCGTAACCATGTCAAATTCTTGTGGCAATATCTTAACAATTTTGCATTTTAGAATAATACACATTTTCAGGTTTGTCTTTTCGTGTGAAATTCTAAATTGGCCAAATTTCATCAGAATGACAATTAAGATAATTGATTTTAATTTTCAAAAGTCATGGTCACTAAACCTAGGTGAGACACTTTTTAGCACCAAAACTATATTTTGTCCATAAGGTTTTAAACTAAATAAAGAAACTTGAAATTTATTAATCTAATGGTTTGTCATGGATATTTTTCACAAAATTTGAATCTAAACTTTACTAAATCATATACTGTAGATGTTCATCATCAATTTCAACAAGCAATAATCTTTTTAACCTTGATAACCTTAAACCTAGAATAAATACCCTTTGGTAGTGATGCGATCAGTGTTTAAGGTTTAGGGTTTTTAATTGCTGCCAACATGTATGGATGTATGGACACATATACACTATTTCTGTTAAAGCATTGCCTATTTGCATTAAACAATCTTAAAAGTTTGCTTTTGAGTAGCCTTGTGGCTAATGACAGCCAAATCTTTTAGACTCTTCATGAAAATGCATAGGGTTACAAACATAGAAAGTACTGAATGTAAAGATGGAAGTTGGAAAACATCCAATAATCAGGGGTTTGAGTAAACCGATCAATGATCAATTGATAATCGATTTAACTGCACAGTACGATGCTTCTTGACCTCATTGTGTTTCCTGAAAATCAATTCCCCCACCATTCACTATTTTCACACATACATTAATCAACTAGGATTACTCACACAAGCATCTACTACCGAATATATACATAACATTACAAACACGACACAGGTGTCAAAGCAGAAGTACATTGTCATTGTAGGCCAAGTAGTATTTACTAGGCATGAAAATCACTGGTCAATACACGATACAATATTATCATGATGACCAAGTGCCAATTTGATTAAAACTGCGATTGTATAAGTATCACCTTTTTTTTTTAAACATATCCCGATTCGATATTACATTTTACCAAGATTTTAAACCTTTAAAAAAATTTAATGAGTACTTAAATGTAGCCCATTCCTTAAAAACTAGTTCTCACTTAAAAAACTTAAAATTTAAACTTAAAACTTAAAAACTAAGTTAAAATATAAAAGTTTAACATTTAACTTGAAATTAAATTAGACAAATGAAAATGTGTAAATAGTTCAGAGTGTACCACCTGTAGGATTTCAAAGAAACAGTGAAATTTTACCGCATTAAATGCCTCCAAAACCTTAAAGCTCAACAGTGAGTGCACGAGTTGTGTGACTGCAAGCACGCGGGCACGTGCGGCTTCTATGGAGGATCTGATGCTTTTACCACACAATTTTTGATAACGTAGCGGCATAAAAATGAGTTCCAGTTGCGCAACTCGGAAGCTTCTGCGCTCTGTACAGGATCGTTTATATCTGAGGCTGACCAATCAAACTGAAAACCAGCCAATCAGCCTTCTTTGTTATAAATGTAAAAAAAAATGATTTTGGAGTCAGTGGTGATATGTGAATCACCACACAAAAGAATCGTAATTCATAACTAAATCGATTTTTTCATAGTATTTACCATTGTACACATACTCCTTGTGACAGATTTTGTATATCATGCTTGTCACGTTAAGATTTTCCTTTGTTGGTGGTTTACTTGTATAATTTTTCTTAAAACCAAAGTGCGCCCACATCTGGGAGTGGCCTTTTACCCCAGGAAAATTGTACAACAGGTCACCTTGAGGTATATCGTCTGTCATTTACAGTGCATGATAACAGTTCCTCAGACTTTACCCATGTTTCCACTACACAGGACTTGCTCAGGAGTGCAAAAACTACAACATGGCTTGTTTAGGGAAATTTCGAAAATTAAAAACAATTGTCATTTTTCATAATTGATTGGTTGAAAAGCACAAGAAATCAACCTATCACCAACTATAATCGATGATCATCCCATCAATAACTGAAAGCATACAAATACATGATCAAACCCCTTCCCCACTTCACACACACACACAAACTTGTAGGAAGTTTAAAAGTTAACAAATAATATGTGAACTCATATCATTCCAAGCATGTACAGTATTTTAAGATGAGCATGTGTGTTTTTCTGCTTAAAGCCGAAGGTGTGAGCGGCTGAGACGTGCTAATAAACCTGACACTCATGACAAACCCTACAGTGTTCACACATCCACAGGCTCCAATGCATGCATTCTGCCTTCCTGCTACAAAGAGCTTTGTTTATTGTTCATATGGTTGAACATACATTATGCATTCTGTCTCATTTTTAACTACTAGTCAAATATGGTAACCAAGTTGGAACTTTACTGCCAATCGGTGTCTGTGCCTGTTTTCGTTTACTAAAGGTGTGTGAGTGTGAGATTCTTTGGGTCAGCTCATCCTGTGTGCAGACAGAGGAAATGGAGAGGAGTGACAGAGAAACCATTCAGAGAGTGTGTGCATGTTTAAACAGGACAGGACGTGTCAGGAACTATGCGCGTGTGTGTGTGAGAGAGAGAGAGACGGGGGCTGGGTACGACCAAGCTGATTTTGAGTGACACCCACATCATCACTGCTGAATCACAAACAATACCAGTCTTTCCCTCACATGCACACAGCAATACTACAATGCTTTAACTGTGCTGCACGATGATCAGTCACTGGTGGACCCAAGCCATCTCTGCATCTTGGGTACGAAAAACACAAAGTGTGCTCCAGGCTGCGACTTGACTAACATTAAGCCATCAGCACCATCAGTTATAATCGCTTCCCTTAAGTCACCACTTAACAATCAACATTGCAAACACAGCACATCCAAAGCAATCAATCACTGAGCTCTGGGTCATGAGGCAGATACAGTATAAGATACCAAGACTGGACATGACACAGCAAAGACTTTGCATGAGTAGTTTGAGTGGGTTAAAAACAGTCCCATACACATCTCGCATTACACGAGGTAATGAAGCCTTCAAGACAAAAAAACTATTTAAAAAAGGTAGCAATATAAAGTGGGGGAAAAAAAACATGGACACGTTTGTGAGCAACAATCTAGCCGCAAATATTGTGATATGAGCAATGTACATTTTTAATTCTCAAAACTGCGAACTGTATCAAATAGTCAATTTTATAGATTTAACAAGCTAAAATGTCTGGATGTTAACTAATCTAAAGCAAATGCTAAGATACAGCAACCCTGATTTAAAATAAACAAAGCTCTGTTCTGTAGAGTAGTACAGCATTTACCAATTTAAGCTCAGCATTGCTGTGAGCAGTCATCTTGATATGATGTTACTTATGTAAATATGAGTTGAGAGGGTGTTTTCTTTGTTTTTTTTTCTTAACCGGAGGCCAGAAATTCACACTTTACTGTAAGTCGCACTTTAGCCCCCTCATCCAGAGCGACCTGCATTTTTTTTTATCTCATCATACATCTGTGCAGTTGAGGGCCAAGGGTCCAACATTAATAGTCTGGTGGTGCTAGGCTTTGAACCTGTGACCTTTTGATCCATAATCCAACACTTCAACCACTGAGCTATGCCTGGCTATACACTACCAGTCAAGTTTAGACGCACCTTCCAATTCCATGATGTTTCCTGATTCTTATTTCTTTCTATATTGTGAAACAATGCTGAAGGCGTCCAAAATATGCAATCTGAGGTAATCTGAGGTACTGTTAATTGGTGACTTTTAAGGCTGGTAACGCTAAATGAACTTCTCTTCTGCAGCAGTGGTACGTTTTGGTCTTGCTTTCCTATGATCGTCTTTATGAGGGCCAGTTTCATCATGGTGCTTAATGAGTTTTGCAAATGCACCTGACAATACTGTTCTCGCAGAAACTATTCCAGAACAGCTGACCTTTATGTCTTAAAATAACAAATGACTGTTGATGTTGTTACTTAATTACCTAACACCATACCTCATAGGACAATCAAGTATTGTTCTAGAACGTAGAAAATAAATCAGTTACCCAGTAGTGATCAGCTTTTGCCAGGTACAGTGTATAAAAAACATAAATTTCAAACTTGCCGGTCAAAATATGGGCTGTGCCTACACAGGACATTTGTGGTTTTACAGTGAAACAGTCTATTATTACTAGTGTTACGGGAATACAGCTATGGTGCCATGAAAAGGTCGGTGCCTACTTTGACCATAAAGTGATGATTGAGGGAGCAGCCGCACTTTTCGTTGGGAGTGATGATGCTGCTCCACATTTAGTGGGATTAAACTTTTGCGACAACATGCAAAGTACTTATTATGGGTTCAGAGATCTGTTCCCCGACTAGGCTATTATCAAAAACCGTCCATGGTTTGCCCATGCCAAGCATGCCAACATAGAGGGGCCTTTTTTTCCGTAACCAGTCCGAAGATGTCTGGCAGAGGAGAGAAAAACACTGTATGAGCAAGCTGCAAAGACACATTTAACAGGTTCAATTTCAAGTGTGCATCAGCGAACGTAGTCGAGATATAAAAGAAAAATTGTAGCCTTCTGACCACATTATACTTGCCACGTTTTTAAGATGATATAGATGTTACAGGTTACAGATGTTTCTTCATAGCCCACATCTTGGCAGTTCATGTTAAAGTTGTGTTTCATAATTACTGTTTATTAAATATTCAAAATGCTCTAAGGTCATTGTCATTATTTTGTCCTATATGCATATCATATTTACCTTTTTATCATACGTACACGGTTATAGAAACAGGCAGAGAAGGGTTCAAACTTGCCTGGAAACATTAATTATTTCCGTACACTTCCGTACAAAAACCATGGTACCATGAAACACGCATTACTATGAACAAGCAATTAGTCACATGTTAGACCTGCTATATTATAAAAGAGGCGAAATAAATACCAATTTTTTTCACTAATCACTCCAGCCAGCTCTAACTTATAACTCAGAACCCACTGTTAAGCACTTAACTTACTGAAGCAGGGCAGCCACATCTTTCGAGCTGCTGTGTAACAGGACAGTAGAACACATCTCTCTTCAGCATACATCATCTTTCAGTTGCTCATGAATGGCTTCATCTCTATGTGACTGAATCCTGGCCATAGATGATTATGACATCACCAGAATTTAAGCCTGTAACCTCTCAATTAGGGCTGCACAATTCATTTAAAAAAATCTCATTTCATACATACGCGTGATCTCATTTATGAATGATGGTTTTTTACTTGTGTGCATTTCCCTGCATTCAGATCACGCTGCATTTCTGTGTTCATTTATTTGAACACAATCAACAATCTCAGATGGTATATCAGTTATACTTATTGGTCACACTCACACAGTCTAAAAAAAAACACTAATAATTCACCAATCATCTCTCTTCTTCACTCCGCTGACGTGTAACAATTAGGCAGACCTACACAGACTAGTCAGTTTACTTGATGGAGCTGGAATAGCTGCCGTTATTTTCGTGCCATAACCTGAGTGTAAAAATCTGTGTTTAGTGCTCAGATTTCATTTGCGCTTGTCCAAGTCATTCACACGTGTGCTCAGTTTGTATTACTGCACACTCATTTTCACTCTCTCCTGTGTGTGATATCACAATGCTGTTAACATTAGCCAACCAGAAGCTGGAAGGGGTATGACCCATTTCTGATTGGCTCCTTTCAAAGTCAAACCATAACATTTTTCTTCTGTTGTTGAGCTTAGCAGCTAGTATATACTTTATCATTGCATGTGTTAGTTTATATCGTTATTAAAAGATAAATGTCTTAGGGCCTCCAAGTGGCGCAGTGGTAAAGTGCTCGTCCTATCATCCGGAGATCGCGAGATAACCTAGAGAGAGCTGATTGGCCAAGCTCTCTCAGAGGGGAGGGATGAGAGGTATTTAGTGCTCCCACATTTATCACGGCTCTACAGCCAATCAGGAGCGTCTGTGAGCTCATGTGAGCAGATGGCGTTGTCCTCCGAGTGTGTTACACCGCCCCCAACGGTGCGTGAGCAAGCAGTTCAAAAAGATGCGGTCGACTGGCGTCACGTGGTTCGGAGGAAACATGTGATAGTCTTCGGCCCTCCCGACTGAGTGGTAGTAGTAGCCTTAATGT
>JAOVVA010000048.1:24400541-24418247 GCA_028565275.1 Leiocassis micropogon
GTAGAAAGAAATAAAAATCAGGAACCATCATGGAGTTAGAAAGTGACCCCAAACTTTTGAACGGTAGTGTGTGTGTGTATATATATATATATATATATATATATACACACACACATACATACACACATACATACACACACACACCTTCATATACAATTTACTGACTATATCCTGCACTTATATCTCTATATACATAGCACATGTAGCTGTGTGTGTGTGTGTGTGTGTGTGTAAGTGTATATATATATACATATATATATTAAGCAGGATGTGTGTATATGTATCTAACACAAAGCAAATCATTCTGCATGTTAGGAGCTAATTATTTGCTAAGCTTGTTTTAACACAAATCTTAAAAAAGAAATTCATATGAAATCTGGATATTTTTTAAATCGTGATTTTTTTTTCAGAATCGCAATACAGATTGAATCAGAATCTAGGTATCGTGATAATATCGTATCGGGTGACCCCAAGTGACTCCCATCTCTATTTAAACAAAAAGAGGAGGAGTTATGCACGTGGTCAAGGTGACCGGTATAAAAACCGTAAAGTACCAGGGTTCAATAGTTATCTTTAAACAAAAGCCTTGTAAGAAACAAGAGAAGCTTACAGAGAGAGCGAGAGAGAGCTGCTGTTCTCATGAACACTCGCTCATGTTTGACAGAATGATGTGAAAGCTCGGACTTCCCCCTGCATTAATACTAGCTAAGGGAAATATTAGCAAACACCGGTGAGTCCGTTAAACTGTCAACAGTCAGACTTTAACGTTCAAACAACAAACATGTTTGTGCCTTGTTTTGTCCAACACTGATAAATAACAATATACACACAGGTCATATCTCTCATTCTGCACCAGCACTGCTACTCCCCCCCCCCTCACACACGCAGCTGTGCGCTCTTAACACAAGCTGAGGGCTTAGGACATTACATTAGAATTCTCCGCCGTAGTCACTTACCGCTGGACTGGTGCAGGGAACGGACACAGCGCGGGGTAAACTGACATCTCCCGGGAGCGAGCTTTAGGTCATCCTGAAGACAGGCTCGTGCATTCGGCCGCTCCTGAACACCGAGCAACAGCACACACACACACGGGCTGAGATCCGCTCTTCGAGGAGGACGAGCAGTCAGCGCGCTCACCAATACACACACTCACTTATTTCCGCACAGCTAAAAACAACAAACAGAGCAACAGGGGTTTCCGTGGTGACGCTATACGACCGCAGAGTTAGCACAGCCCCAGTGGTGTCCAGACATCGCAAAGTTAAAAAAGCACAATACATATGTATTAAAAGGCAAATACGACAGAGCGCTGCTGGTTTCCAGCCGTAGGAGGCGCTGCTGAAACGCCACAGCGACACCTACAGTCCAGGAGGAGAAGCAGCTTTCGAACAAACTGCATAACATCACAACAGGCAGAGATAACGGATAGATAAATAAATACATTGACAAATATTCACAATAATTATTCTTACAAACATACATACATACATACATACACACACACACACGTACGTATGTATTTGTGTGTGTGTGTGTGTATACACAAAAACATGAGGGGGACGGACGGACAAAAAAACATTATCAATTTGTGTATTTCCCAGTGCTAAAATGGAGCAATTATAGTTTTCTTCTAACATGACCCCACATATTAAGTTTTTTTTTAATGGTTTCTTGTCATTTTTATTTCAAACTCTGTGACCAGTGTCTTGGGGTGCAGAAAAGAACACACAAGTCTTTTACTCCCTTCTCCTAAGAAAGTGAAGATGCACAAATGTTGTTCATTTACAGTAAACAAGTTCATTTAAGTTTCAACAACTACCCCCAAATTTCTGTACTGTATTACAATCATTTCACATGAGATGTTTTTTCCCTCAAAGAGGACAATGTGCAACTATTTAGAGAAAGCATCTATCTTTTTTTTTTTTTTTTTGGCAACCCAAATGAGCAACCCAAGAAGCAATTCTAGAGTCTGTTGGGGCTGTGAGCAAAAATTTGGAGGGGAGCCTCAGCATTCATAACAATAAGTATATTAAAATAATAAATGTTTGTCAGCATTCGGGGGCCCCGTACTGGCCTCCTTCTGCTGCAGACTAGTATACACTCAATCGTTGTCTATACCCATCTTGTATACAGGGTCGCAGGGGGCCTGGAGCTTATCCCAGGAGACTTGGGGCACGTGGGGTACACCCTAGATGAAGTGCCAAGCCATCACAGGGCACACACACGCACACACCAACACAGTACGGGCAATTTGAGGAACACCAGTGTGTGATTTTACCGGAGCTGAAATAAAGATGCTCGGTGGAGGGAGCAGTGCAGTCAGTGCATAAGATCTTAAACTGAATGATTTCAAAAGACCTTCTTACACATTTAATTAAATTCTTTATTTTTTTTGTAAAATATTATAAGGATACAGTCTTAAAAATATTCCATTAGAAGCACCTATATTTTATATATTATTTACAACAAATATGGATTCCCTGGTTATCAAAATAACGTAAAGCAAAAGTAACGAATTGCAAAGGCATGACTTACAAAGCATTTTTTTTATATATATTTATATTCCACTTAGATATAAACAGAGACTGGAAACGATCACTTAACTCGAACACAGCGAAAGGGTAAACAGAACAAAGAACATAGTTTTAATTCTGTCTTAATAATAATAAAAACAAACAAACAAACACGACAATCACTTTTGTACAGCTCTGAACCGCAGTTCAACAGCTCCCCCTGCTGGCTAAAAACAGCACTGCGCCTTACTGAGCGTGCAGTGCCTTTAATACACAGAGAACAAGTCCAACGCGAATTTCTGCAGTGCAGTTAAAGTCAAAAGCGTGCATAACAGGCTGACATGCAGTTGTAACATATGAAAATAGTTTTTATTCCCTAAAAAAAAATATTCAACTTCTCATTAAAATAACGTCCACATTCAGGATTGAAAACCTTTCTAAACATTGTGTAGAAATGATGAAAATACTCTGTGTGGACTCTAACAAAGCCTTGGTTGCTAAAATGTCTGGTACACTTTTAATCACAGTCTTGGTGTCTCTAAAATCAATTGTTTAGAAAAAAGCCCTCCGTTTTATTAATCGTACAATTCTGTGAAAACAAAAAAAGTTGCGAAAACCAGAGGTGACAGAATTAAAACTACCTGGTATCACAGCAATGGACGATCAATCGTGAGCAGCTCTACTTAATGTTGGAAATGCTGCAAAATCAACAATAGTCAATGTAGAAGCAACCGGCACTGGTTTTAATGTACATAATACAACCACCTCACGTCTTGTGATAAACTAAAAAGTCTTGTGCAAGTGAGCAGACAAAGATTGTCCAAACATTGATTTTAAGACGATCTTGTAAGACAATGTGGCACAGAAAGAAACTGATCTAATGATCATCAAAAAGGTACAAGAAAGAAATTTCAGGTATGCCCTTTGAGGAGACATTTGACTTCACAACATTTCTCTCCTCAACTACCTGAAGGTTCATAAACCTTTTAAATGTCTTTCCCAGACATTACAACGATCAAACAACAGCAAAGGTTAAGAGTGCATTATATGACTACCTGAATTTTATCACACAAATGGCCAAACGTTTGCAATACGGCAGCTCCACAGGAATGGCTTGAAATCTTAACTTTGTCTAGTGCAGTCTTTTTTTTTTTTTTTTTTAAATAAATCTAAATTAGTGCAGTAATAAGGCTACTTTACATAAAGACACTGCATATATAGTATAAGACAGCAGGACCTTTGCTTTGGACCTCAGGAACAAGAGGTGGTATTAAAAACGGGCTAAAATACAATAGGATTAAACACTTCTACTTTTTAAATATATCTTTTTTAATGCAAAACTAAGGAATCTGGTGATGGAGACCTGGGTAAGGTACCTAGATGATGCATTAAACTTTGACTTGTGCCATGTGTTACGAAGCATTTTTTTTTTTATCTCATGTTAGAGATCAGTTAAGATGCTGAAAGAAAACGTATTTCCTACAAAGTTGCCAACTGCAGTTTCTGAATGCAGCTACTAGAAAATCAGATCACACTGTTCCAACTCTATGCCTTCATTTCACAGTGCTTTTGGGTTTATCCTTTTTAAGAATCACACTCAACATAAGTTCCATACAAAATGCTGTGCACTTAAAATGAGTGCAAACTATAAGAAAATGAAAATGCCAGTCAGAAAATGCAATTCAGTTGAACTACCAGAGAGTATGGCTTGAAAGCTCTAGCAATCTAGCACCTTTATGCATTTCTGAACGGACCTGACAGAATCCACTTTAAGTCGCGACATAAGAATAGGTCTCACTTATTAATTATAAAACTCAAACAAAACACGAACTTAAAAGCAGTCTTTTACCTGTACATTCTTAAATCTCAATCTGCTTTTAATGTTTCTTTTAAAAAATATCTTTAAAATGGGCCTTATTATGAAAAAATTAACTTTTTTGTAACTGACTTGGTGGGAGCGTGACTTCCAATGTGTCCTCACATAAGAAGTCACCCTCCTCTGAATTGTTGCTAAGCTCTCCTGTTCTCATATGGGCCATGGATCAGCAGTAGCTCATTTACGACTGAAGCATTAAGGGACAGTTTTCGGGACCTCTGAGGGGGATGTTAAAATTTGTTTGAAAAAAAAAAAAAAGTAAAATATGGGACCTTGAATTCTGTTTCTTTTCAGTTTTTTTCCCCCTTCTGTCCTATTCACTAAAATTTTTGTACTATCCACCATTTTAACCAATGCATGCACAAAAAAAAAAAAAAATCTAAACAGATAATTCATACATAATTTAAAAGGAATCAGAAATGTATAAAAAGTGCTAGATAAAGAGTTTTTTTATAAGGATTACGAAGAGGTGCAGCAATCATTAGAGTAAAGCAACCTAAGGATCCCATCATGACAAAGACTCACGGCATCCTAGAAATATCGAAGAATGCAGCAGGAACGGGGTCAAAATGAAAAAGGTGCGTTTATCAAGTTTATACCACTTCCTAGCCACGTCCCTGTCAGGTTCTCAATGTGTCCAACACGTTCTCACTGATTTCCTATCATACACATGATCATGCGCTCACCATGTCCAATGAGATCAAATCGAGTTACTGCCATGTCTGATCAGATCACGCCACGCTCTTACCAGGCGATCATAATCATCATCATCAATGCATTTAGTGGGTTGGTATAAATACCACAACTCACACAGTGTGCTTTTCATCATATAGTGATAATGTGAGGAACTGGATCCCCATCCTGAATTTACATTAAATTCTCTGAACTGTGACATGGTGGTAAGCACGAGAACAACATAGGAACTTAATGTGGTCTTCTACAACGTGGCATGGACTTACCATGATCATAGCACAAGCCAAGGTCGTTGTGAGAACTCTACTGACATAACAACAATGCAGTGACAACACAATAACAATCAGAATGGCATCCAGTCTTTTCTGTCATTTGTAGTATGTTAAGCAAGTCCATAAAAACCTTAGTTGTTAGTCACGCCGTTAACTGGTCAAGGCTATCATTACTATGCCCTTATCAAATTCCTCCTGTTTTTCCTTCGACCACGTCCACAAAAAGCATGGCAGCTTAATGCCAATGAAGATGATACTACATCAATACTGGCTTCTACTGTGTTCCTTTTTTACAAGTTTTGTGTTCTATTTTGCAGGCGTAGTGGGAACGTGGCTCAGTATAACGTGAGGGCATGGCTGTGGGGAATTGGAGCTAAACGTGTTCTAAGAGAATGTATGGACTTAAATAACTGTTTTGAAGAATGATCAATACAGTAGAAGGAAAGGCTTTCCTGCTCAGGACATTCTGGCATTTGAGACATGCCTATGCTTCGATGTCACATGGCGAACACATAATATATACTGTGCTGTTAATAATGTGCACATAGCAGTGATGGAACAGTAAACACTGCAACTGTACAGTTTTCCAAAACACAAAATGTTTTTTTTTTTTAAATATAGTAATAATAATAAAAAAATAATTAAAAAAAAACATTAAAAAAACAACACTGACAAAGAAGGCAAAACCGACTAATAACCTCTGGCTTTAATAAAAACTGAATCTGCTGAATAACAAAGCTTTGGTGCATTCTATTCAGAAATAGGCTTCTCTTCCTTAATTTAGAGATTTATATTATTATAGGAATACATTTATATACACTTACATCTAAACTTGCTCTGTTCAAAAATAAAATTCATAGTACATACCCATCTGTTACATAAAATATGTAGGCCTTTGAATATGGCCTTGTTTAGGAGTGAGTATGTGCAAAGGCAGGCAGAGGGAGCAGTAAGAGGTGCATATCACAGTGAGTGAAGATTGAACTGCATTCTTGAGCTCCAAACACACACACACACTCACAAAAACACCACACGTTCCACCAGGGACAAGCAAACCGCACAAGATAAAGCCGTTAGCGCACGAATGCCTCAGTGTGTGGTTATTTGTACACAAAACCACCGTTTCATGCATCTGCATCGCAATAGCACAGGCTACGTCACGTTAGCAGGGCTGCAGCTTTCAGTTCATGGGAACCAAGCTCCAGTGTACCAGTTTAGCCGGACACGTCAGCAAGATATCAGAAAACACACGCTGCCATTATACACGGCCACCATCACAACACGGCACATCACAGCCACAAGCTTGCTTTAGCTGAAGCACGAAAATCATTTTGGGAGTGTTATTTTAATGTTTAAGAAAATCTGATTTGAATCGAATCTGACACTTTGATGGAAAGAGAAACTGCTGGTAAAGCCACATTAGAGCAGACCAAAGTCAATTAAGGACTAGAAAAATGTAGGTTCGATAGCTGGGCTGTTAAAAAAAAAAAAAAAAGAAATCAATCAATATTACTAACTAACCAGCTTGAAATTAATAACTACTGTACAGTCGGTGACGTACAGCGACACGGTAATGTTGGTTATAATCCTATATATATTTATTCTTCTTCTGTGAGACGTCTGTTTCCGAGCGTCAACTCTCGAATTTAACCGGATTTAAACATTTCTGCAAGTTGGCATCACTGAAGTACTCTGAAGTGCAATGTAAATTTCAACATGCAGTCACAACTTAGACAAGCTAATGCCTACATTTGTGTGTGCATCTGAAGAGAACACTCAGCAAGTGCATGGGGCTTAAAGCAAACGCAAAAAGCAAAAAAAAACAAAACAAAAAAACAGCCGGACTAACACTTTTTTTCTCTCTTTTTTTTTTAAATCATAAACATAGTTGGTCCCTTTCAGGAATCTCTTCAGCAGGTTTTCAAGTCTAAGTGGAGAGTGAGGAGAAATCCCACTGGAATGCCTTAAAGACTTCACTTCTTCTTACTCGTAGACTGTATGGATGTCTCCTGACTCCCAACACCGTTCCGAGCTCCTCCCTTTTCTTGTTCATTTGAGTCGGTCAGAGCGAAACGAGTCCTCCACGGCGGGGTCGGCTAGCATGAGGTCCCCGTCGGTGAGCATGCTGAGGCCATCCAGAGCGAGAGGCTCCATCCTGAGTGGGTCGTCTGAAGAGAACGGGTCCACCTCAAAGCCTGGCACTCCAGACAAAGCACTGGTGATCTCTTTGGACAAACCAGGAGGAGAGTCTCCTGCACAATACACAGACAGAAAACTTTATTAAATACAAAATAAACATGAGCAGCATTTTCACAACTACACTCGATTAAACATGAAGATATGTTATATAGTGACAAAACACTAATCCTAATGCTATAGGAATGATGGCTCTCATCTATAAACACTGGACACTGCTCTCTCACAGGATTAAAGCAGACACTGGAGCCTTGCACTTGCTACACACAGTGATAAATGAATGAACTTGTTCAAACAGAGACGACCCAAATATACAAAGTACAGTTTTGAGAATACAAAGCCCTGCAGTTAAGCTTTAGAAGGCTGATAGGCTTCTGCAGTACAATGTTTTGATCGTGTCGAGTCCTCAACCAGAAAAAACAAAGACTAATCGATCAGAATTGCCCAAACAATATACACACACACGTTAACATGCCAGCATTATGATAAACATTTCTTTATTGCACATAAGAAGAATGCAAGATATCACACTCCTGCTGTCAAATTATTATATACCTGCATCATATTTTCTTTTATACTTTTCACACTTCTTATTTATAAATGTATAAATTCTATTACAGTGCAAATTAAATTCATGTTTAAATTCTAATAAATTTTTGTAATTTTAATATTCAGCATAAATTACATTTTATTGCAAATTATCTTCAGCAAAAAATGTTTTTAGTGTAAAATATTTAATCTGTAATGCAATCATACTGTATTGTGCATGGTTGTGTACATGACATCAAATTTGAACCTAAAATCAATACCATCTTACACCACCACAATACCCAGTAACTTTCTCTGCTATAACCACAACTACCAATCTTTTTTCATTTTGGGCAAGATCTCCAATAAGGTACCCTTCCCCATCTCACACAGCTTCACCTGTCTTAAAATGAATTAAACAGGCTTACAACAGAGTGCCAAATCTAAATCACTTTATGATTAACATTAACAAGAATTAAAATTACAGTTTTATTTTGCCTTTTCTATCTCCTGCCCCGGTTATAGTAGGAGACATGGACATCAAACTATTTGTGAAAGATTTACATTTTCTGGTCTTGCTTTTGGCACATTATTGCAGAACACTTAAAATCCACATTGCAGCTCAGTTTCTCCATCAAATTGCTGCTGGAAAGCATTTCCCGACTGCACAGCTGCAATTACAGCTGCTATGTCCCATACGCTCCTTAAACTTAAAATGAAGGAAATGCTAATTTTCCTGTCATTTTAGTCGGGTTAGTTCACAAACAAGTACAGCCTTTAATTATGATTTGTTTAACGGTAAAATGTGAAAATAGAAAAATAAACCAACCCACAAAGCCCAACTGTAAGTGTATATTGCTCATGCAATGAAAACTAATTGAGAAAGTACATATATAAAAAAAGTACTATTTTGGTATCGTTCTGTGGATTGTGCAAATTGTCTGTTTATGGATTTATTACAGTTTCAGGTTCACATTCAAAGCCTTTAGGATAGACCAACACCGACTTTTAAATACATTTTCACTGTTACCAACACACACACACACACACACACTCACCAGTCAGTATGATGTTGGGGACAGGGTGCCTTCCATAGCTCTGGTTCTGACTGGGGTTGAGGAATTGCTGATCTGCAGGGTCCAGCAGGTCTAGCACCCCTTGGTGGCTGGGGTAAGAGCCGTCATGGCCTTTAGTGGGAGGGCCAGAGTCCAAATTGTGGTTAAAGGACAAAGCCTCTGTGTGAGAGTCAATGGTGAACTACAGGATGAAAAAACAAACAAGTAAGAACGATAAAACAGTGTGTGTAGGAGACGGAACAGAATAATCTGACCTCACTTATTAATGGAGCAGACTAGCAGGTTTTTATTCAATATAATAATAATAATAAACAACAACAAAAAAAAACGACAGATCCCAGTGTTATGAGAGCAAGATGACGACTGATATTAAACCTACAAAAATTTTTTTGTGTAGGTAAAATTGAAATGATGGATGGAAGAGTGGATAGAGCTGTGACGGCACCAGGGTGACTTTTTGAACCTAAGATAAGATTACTACTGTCTGTATGCAGTTTTCCAAAATTTTTTTAAATTATTATTTAAATTCCTAGGTAATGTGGACACACATTCATTGAGCATTTTATTAGGAGAACTTGTACACCTACTCATCTGTGCAATCATCTAATCAGCCAATCATGTGGCAGGAGTGCAATGCATAAAATCATGCAGGTACGAATCAGCAGCTTCGGGTAACTTTCTCATCAATGCACGACAGTCACTAGCGTTTACACACACAGGGGAGTGTCAGGTCTGTGGGTTAAAAAAACCTTGTTGGGTTGCAGAGGAGAGAGAAGCAACCAGAGTGGTTTGAGTTGACAAACAACAGGCTTTTGGTAACTCAGATAGCTCTTTCCATTCGATGTTAGCAACAACACTGCAGAATGCACAACATGAAGAAAAAAAAAAAAAACTTGATGTAACTGCTGACATAATGCATTAATGAACAGGTGTCTGCCACACACACCATAATTGTCAGTTTTGTGAATACAGGCATCAAATCATAAATAAATAGAACATTTTATATATGAAAATTGTTTATTACTGCTTTTTCCACAAAAGAATTGGTCATTAAATAGCAAAATATAAATCCCATAAGAGGACTCCTACTCATTAAGTCAAACAACAGTCACTGCACTGAGTATATTTCGTCTCTTACCTGCTGAGAAAAGTTCTGGTTTTGCCTGCTGGTGAGTTGTAGGCCCAGATATGGATCATCCAGTAGGGAGTTCAGTAATAAGGAATCCTAAAGCAAAACCAAAAAAAAGATCCGATTCAAAACAAATACAACAGAATATTACTTGCTGCACACAGGGTTAGGTGATGCACATTCTGCTTGGAAGGCTGTGCAAAAACCCATCGGATCTATGAATGAAAAAGTCATGTCTGACACCTGTTACTAGTCCCTGTGTTACACTGATGTTGACCTCAGAGATCTTTAGAACAAAATAAGAAGCCAGGAAGCAGGGCCTAGGACTGAGCTATGAATAGATAAATCTACACAGAGTGCTTCTCAAGCTAACACGCTCGTTTAAAAGACGGTGTTCATTGACAAGGGTTCAGTTAAAATCCTCAGATCCTCAGAATCTATTGTAATCCATCATCCTGGCTTCAAATGTCTAAGGTTTTAGGTTATGCGCTGCACCAAGAAGACAACATAGCCTAAAGACGCAACCTTAGCTTAGGCCTCCCTGATCCTGACCACATCCTTTTTCTGAATTCTGTGGGTAGAAAACTGTAAATACACCAGTCTTTCCTCACAATCAAAGCACAAGAAGGAATGTAGCTGCTTTGGTTGGTAGTGGAATATTTGCATTCCTGCAAAGATCCAGACGGCAGTGAATCACAGGTCACTAAGAGAAACGAATCCTTAACCTACCATTCATCACACTCATTAAATTAAAATTATAGAATAAAATTTTGCACACTGTTTAGTATTAACTCGGTCAGTTCAAATCAGTCACCTACTCCAAGTGTAGCAACTTGACATGGGTGTTACTCCACAAGGGATAGATCTATTGGATAACTAATTGCAAATAGATAAACTAATAACGTTGCATTTTCAAAGAAAATTACATGACACTAACTCTGCACTAATTGGCTAACAAACTATAAACAAATAAACCAACTACTGTTTTTTCCAAAGGAATTTACATTAACTGTACTGCACTATTTCACTGTACAAAAATTATATTACGATACAAAACAAAGCACCGTGCAGGAGTTTTTTTTTGGAAGGAGAAGATACTTACACTGTAAAGACCGAGGTCACTGGTTATAGACTGGCTGATCTGAAGTTGAGGAAGATTCTGGTTCTGTTCAAGCTGTGCAGCTTGTGTGTGTGTATGTACATCAGGTTCATGCATGCTCTGGGAGTTCAGTGGCCCTGACGTGTCGGCTGCGCTGCAACGGTTTTGGTTCGGCTGTGGCTGGAGATGGGAGCCTTGTTGTCGTGGAACATGGTCGAATGGAAAGTTCTGCGTTTTATGCAGGTTGTGCATATTCTGCATATGCAGCTGCATGGTCTGTGGGCGTTGTGTGCGTGAGTGAGGGTGGGGGTGAGGGTGGGTATGGCGCTGGGGAGGCTGTGCTGTCTGCTGATGTTGCTGTAATTGTTGGTGCTGGACTGGCGGCTGGCCTGACTGTGGTGAGGAGCAGCCTTTTTGTGCTTCACTGCTCTGGCCTGGCTGAGACTGACTAAAAGCGTATGGAGGTAACCTCTGGTCCATCAGAAGTTTACTGGTATCTAGTGGGACACCCTGGAAAAGAGGTCAGGAAAAGATTGCATCGACCAGACATATGCATAAAATCGATACAAACGTTGGATCGAATAAACAGTTGTAACATACAACCTACTGAAGTCTGAACAGATCTACAATGTGGCTGAATTCTTAAATCTTAAATGTTGATTATTTTTTTCTGAATCGGTATTGCTCGGGCAGTAGTGCCAGCTAAATTTTTAATAAAACAGAGACGCAGCAAAGTGCTTGTTCTAATGATATAATTCAGCCCACATTTGGGATTTCTATGGTAACAGACACTCACAAAGATTCGTATAGTGGATGTTTGACATAATCTAGGGCTTAAGGTTATAGAAGGAAAAACATGATTGTTACTTATGATTGTTGATATGATTTTTTACAGAAAGCTTGACAGACTTTTATAGAATCAGTCTTAGAGTTTCAGTGCTTTGTAACTGTCTTGTGGTTTCAGGACTAGAAATTAACCTTTGTAGCTGACCAACTACTTTTTCCAAACTTAGTAACTAGTCAGCATTTTCACTGGTCAAAGCCACCACCAGGAATGTAGCTGAATGCTCATGTATAAAGAGACACATTCTACAAGCACACGCTAGATGTTTGTGGTCTGTAACTGTGGGGGTTTGTTTACCTGCGTGATTGAAGTCAGTGTGGTCGAGATGGTGGGAGAGAACTGTTTGGAGTGGTGCCTGCGGGAATCCGGACCCAGGGGCAGGTTAAGTGGTAAGAGCTGACCCCGCCTGCAGGGAGAGGAGCTTAACTGTGGCTGCACCTGACCAGGTAACAGTGTAGAGTAGGAACTCAAACAGGGCCCTGACCCCACTGCACTGTTCACTGACTGGAGGGACTGACCACTTAGGGAAGAGTTACTCAGGGAAGAGTGAAGGGACTGGTTGCTGAGGGACGACTGCAAAGAAGGGGAGGAGCCAAGGGAGGACTGCAGGGAAGGATTGCTGAGTGATGATTGTAAAGAGGCAGAGCTAAGGGAGTTGGGGAAAGAGTGGCTGCTTAAAGATGACTGGATGTTAGGGTTACTGAGAGAAGACTGGAGAGTAGGGTTACTAAGCGTACCCTGCAGTGAGGCCAGAAGACCTGGAAAAAGTGAGAGAGTGAGAGAGATACACAAAGTATATAACAATCGACTTAGGGTTTAATTAAAAGCATGGCATGAAATAATAAAATATCCAAAACATTGACAAAAAAATATTATATGGTTCTTTTTGAATGACACAACCCATGAAAATTACAGTGGCAAGGGGAAAATAAGAGTCTATTAAATGTTAAAGGGAATCTCCAGAGAGTGTGTCTGCAAACCACACAGAGTGTGCAGCAAGGAGGCCGCATCCTGTGTGGTGATCAAATTCACCCCAGAGGAGATAAAACTCGCTGCTACTTCCGATTACATGTACTCCTACTACCTCCTTCACTGGTAGATGAACACTCTGCTGGGCTCGGCGTTCAAGCTACCAAACTCTCACCGACTTATCAGGCTAATCACATCAAAGGGAAATTTTCAAGACTTTCCCGCCGAATGATGACAGTGCCATCATGAAGTAATTAAATGAGTAGCGAGTTTCACTTGCCATGAAGACACACACCTGGAGAATTGAAGGCGTTTGTGGTATTGATGCCAAGCTGTGTAAGGGTGGACGCGAGGTTGCCAGTGCTGTTGCCCCCGCTGAGGGAGGGGTAGCCAGGCTCCTCTGGGTCAAGTGGTGTTGGCAGTGGTGAGGGGAAGTGCAGACTAGACAGATCAGGCAGAGAACCTCCAGTATTTAAAGCAGACGGGACAAGAGGGGCATTGGACTGCTGATCTGGTGAAGGGAATATACTAGAAAAAAAACAGAGAGAGGAGATATGTATGAAAGATAGGTTGTGTATAAATGATAAGGGAAGGGATACATTATGAAACAGAAATTAGTCTCAACCATTTTACTGACGTCAAAAATATTGGGGGAAGGGGGGATTGGGGGCTCTGTGTTCTTAAGACGTACTTGATTCCAGGGACTTCACAAGACTTTGGTCGTGAGGACATCATGGATAACTGGAGCACAGAAAAGCAAATCATTCAGCTATGTCAAATGATATTGAGAACGCAATTATTTTTAACAAGACAACACCCCAAAATACCTTCTTTGTGTCCCAGGGTTTTAGAAGCCTGCCTTCATCTAAGACATTCTCCTCTATCGGAGGGACAGGGTATGGAAACACTATGCAGAAACAGCAATCATAATCAACATCAGAGTAAACATTTAATTTTTTTTTTTTTAAGCTTACGCCTTGTTCTACTCGCATTATAAATTTATAAAATGTTTCACGGCCACTAAAAGATAATAACAACCGACTTACTTCTTCGCCCTTCACCCTCATTTAAACCTGTAATAGATGACAGGGGAAAAAAAAAAACATCAGCAACACTGCAGGAAATCAGCTAAAAGAAGAATGGTTAACACCTGGCAGGAGAGCAGGACCTACCGCTGCGTCTCGCATGGGGGTTAAGGCCGTGTCCTGCACTGAAGGGATCTCCTGTGGGAGGGTTCATCACGCTGGTGTGAAGAGCGGAGTCGGAGTTTGTCCTGGGAAGCAGAACAAAACAAGGTGAAAATTATGTGAAGATGTGTCTGAAAATAAGATTGTAGTCAGTCTCAGGAGACGGGGACTGAAAAGACAAAAGGAGCAAACAATTTTTTTATTGTTCCATCCTGGAAGTGGGGAAAGCGGTGTCAATTGATATCGTCAGTGCGGAAGTAATAAAATCACAGTAACACAGCAAGTAAAACTATGAAGAAGTCTCCATCTTAATGCATCTCTAACGGGGCATGCAGAACTGAAAAAAGTGTGTTCACTGTTCAGGTCACTCATCGCATGCATAAAAGTATTCACAGCTCACACCTGCTCTCCAACACAGGGCTTTCGCATACTTACCACCGCTGGTTTTAGTGACCTCAGAACACCTTGTCATATGTGGTCAGAAATGAGGCAAGAGTGGAAAGAATGGGAGAACGGAAAGACAGTCGGATACAGGGTTGAGGAAAAACGGAAAGGAATGAAAATGCAAACGAGTTGTGGATAGACTGAAAGACATACAGAGAGATGAACGGATGGGGGAGAGAGAGAGAGAGAGAGAGAGAGAGAGAGAGAGGGGGGGGGGAGCATCGGAGAGAGGCGAATTCACCTGTTGAGTGCTGTGGTGGGAAGACGGAACAATGGGTTCTTGTCCATGGAGAAATTACTGGACGAGTTCCTTTGTGATTGACAGAAAAATGCCCATTATTTCCAGCACCAAGAGGAAAAAAATGGAGCAGGCTTATGAAAGTACCGAAAGCAGCCAAAGAGGAAAAATCAGAAAGAGGGACACTGACAATAAATAGAGCGCACAGAGCCGTGCTCTCACCCTGTGACCCAAGCCAGTGCTGAGCAAAAAATGTTCAGTGGAATTTAAGACATCCATCAACTAATTTAAGGAGCCAAACCAAATATTTAATTATTTTTTTATGTGCAAGCCAGTGTGTCTCTCTCAATACTTACTTCACACGTTTCCACTGTGGGTGTGTGGGGAGAATTTATAGAGCAGTTAATCATATGTGTGAAGACTTCACTGACACAATGGAACATGTCTACACGTCTTAAACTGGTCAATCCACCACCAAGATTTCAGAAAATATCAACTGAAACGAACACTCCGACGAACCAATAGTTAGAAATGACACGATTAAGTACTTCCTCAATTAACCGGGAACGAGTGATTCATTTGAAAGTCAGTATCCCACTCACTGAGACTGAGTGTGTTCCTTTCAGTGAAGCCAGAAATGTAGAAAGATGAATGAACATAGAGATGAAGGCGAGATCAATGAAGTCAAACAAATAAATTTTTTCTTTTTTATTATTTTTTTAAGAAGCTTTGAAAATTTGCTAAGGACAAAGCAGAAGATGGAAAAAGGTGGAAATTTTGTCCAAAAAATGCCTGAAAAGCAACTGAAGACAAAGCTGTGGAAAAGTGGTGACTGAAGCAGCACCTTCGAGGTTAGTTCTGTCAGTGCTAGTGTTAGTGCATCACAAAACCAAAAAAATTCTTCACACAATAAAAACTAAATGCACAGTAGAGTTAATCCATGCGCCACAAAGAGGTCTCGAGATCATGGTTAGATCGTATTAGTAGCCATTACCTTCTCCAGCTCTGGTCAGGGGGTGGAGACAGGTACGCAGAGCTGCAATGACCGCTGTCCATCTGAGGTCAAAAAACGTCAAGGACACAATGGCAGACATAGACTCCAGTCCAATGAATTTTAAAAACTCCTTAAAAATTATTCCTTTATATGGATTACCAAAAAAAGACCTGATTGATTTTGAGCACTTTTAGAATCATAATGTGATTTTTAATTTTAATGGCATCATCAGATCTTTAAGAGATTAACTCTAATGACATTTTAGGAAATGTAGCTGCACTGAATGGAAGGATACATGTCGCCTGTATGGTCGGCTAGGCGAGGCGAAGCGCCGGTCTCTGGGGACTCTTTCCACCAGCCCATGGTGCCGTGTGGAGCGACTGGACTCCAAGTTTGAGTGGAACGGGCCCTAAAGGAATGCACACGCACAAACACAGTACAAAAGACCCATCACATCACAAACCATGTGCAAGCTCATTCATTAACAAGGATGAATAATGAGCCTCTGTGATACCTGATTTTGGTTAAGTAGATCGTCAATGCCGATGGCAACATTGGCAAGGAAACTCGAGCAACGTTATTTTACTTGGCTGGTTTTAAACTAGTCCTGTGGTGACTGACGTTCACAATTTACATTATACATAGTATTTTATTTGACATTTTCATGCTCATAACCTGAGATTATTGACATTTATATAAAATAAATAAATAAATACAGCAATCATGCAAAACCACATTACAGGCTTAATTATTTCACAGTTTTTTTTTTTTTTAATAACATGCAGATAACATACAAGAACAAACTCAAGAATAGATTTTATTTTATACAGCACATGGCCTGTGGTTGAAATTATTCTAAACTCCTAGTCTATATGAAAGCATGTGGTCTCAACACTATGGTCAATTTGGAAACACCAACCAGCCTACACCACATATCTTAGGACTGTGTTTTGGGACCCGGAGTACTGCAAGGACACCCACCAAGCATGAGGAGGGTATGCAAACACAGACCGGAGGCGGAATTCAAGCCTCCAACCCTGAAGGTGCAAAAGTGCTAACCACTAAGCCACTGTACCACCTTATGTATCTCTAAAAGACGTTTAATGTGCTTTGTTTGATTAAAGTTGAATCGACCACGTGTGCCTAAGTAGCTTTAATCCCCAGCTTGTCTCCAAAGCCGAACGTCATTATAACGGCACTGTCCCTCTGCTACTACACGTTCTCTGTTAAACATGTAGCTCTTCACCACCATGGACTCTCAATCAAAAGGTTTGTTTAAAATTGTAACAAAATCTAAAAAAAAAAAAAAAAAATTAAAACTATGGGGATACTAATGAAATCATGATACTTATATAAACTTATTATAGATCAAATCAGCACCTAGGTATTGTGATAATGTTGCATCGGGCAGTCCCTGGTGATTCCCATCCCTACTTGTAGGTAGCAAATGTGGTCATTGTAAATGATAGGAGTGAGATCAGATTTGTCTCGCGAGATGCGTCTGGTTTCGCGAGAACTTGACAATATCCTTGCGTTATTGGCATGATGGGAGAAGTAAGGATAGAAGATGTGCCCGCGACATTTAAATCGTTGGTGTGGCAACATTTTGGATTCCTTGTGGAAATAAGAAACGGCGAAAAAATGACAG
>JAOVVA010000048.1:24447479-24463160 GCA_028565275.1 Leiocassis micropogon
TTACATTATGTAAAACAGTTTCTTTGTGTTTGAATTTTTATTTATGCATTTTCAGATACAAATTGCTATATTGTGATGTATATCATTATCGAGGTAGAAAATTGCTTCTACCGTGATAGAAGATTTTGGTTATATCGCCCACCCCTACTCATTAGTGTGGTCTGGGATGTGATGAAAATAAGGTCAATTTGATCTTTATGGCTTTCTCAGAGTCAAATTGGACTGAAACTCTCTTTTCGTTTACTTACACAAGTCAGTCCGTGATGCCTCATATGAAGCAGACATGTAGGATTGTGTTGTTGCGCTCAAGTGCCCTTTACTCTATTTCACTGTGCTTAGAGAACAGGCAGTTTGTATGTTGACAGTACGCGCAACAGGGACTAAAGGTTAAGTCATCTAAATATTTCTTGTAAAAACACAGCCTTCGATGTTGATGTATCCTCCTTGTCCTTAAGAATAGAGCTGCATGAAAGACCAGAAACTGAGAGTCAGGTTCGATGTTTATACCCCAGTGAATACAGCATGTTAAGCTATTAATGTTAACATTGTACAATTAATATCTCATGCAAATATTTCAGATCTTCTCATTCAAAGAGGACTGACGGTCGGTTTACTGAGTTAACGACTTAATTGATGAATTAATGAAATGCTTGATTTTTTTTGTTTGCAATGAATTGGGCAAAAGAGAAAAACTAAATAAAATTGCATTTGATTGCAAATATATATGTAAATATGCATAAATTATTCCTTACTCTAAATGTAGTTATTTGAGACATGTTTGTTTGTTGTCAGACATTGCTTCTTTTGTTTGGCACTGAGGATGACCCATATACTGACTTCAAAAGACAGTTATCCTACAATATACAAGCAGCAATATGCCATATTTTAAAAAATGGGAAAAAAAAGAGTTCAAAATGGAACCATTTGATTTTGGTTAATATTTTGTATTGATTAAAATTTACTTTTGATCATAATAGGTCCAGAAAAACACAAAACCATTCATAGGAAAAAGGACTGTGTAAGCCTTGGTCACTTCAGAACTAAAGACATAAATGTCAGACCGCAAACAATAGATTTTATTATTTTTTTTAACCGATCCTTTTGTTTAAAAAAAAAAAAAAAAAGAAAAAATCTGCTGACATTTGTTTCTCCTGACGCAT
Organism: Leiocassis micropogon; assembly: GCA_028565275.1. NCBI lineage: Eukaryota > Metazoa > Chordata > Actinopteri > Siluriformes > Bagridae > Leiocassis > Leiocassis micropogon. The sequence goes on from JAOVVA010000048.1 coordinate 24,448,640, forward strand.
GGAAATAGCCTGACTGCACTCGACTCCACGTGCATACACGCCATCTGCAGCATGAATAAAGGCAGCATGACAGCCGGTTGCATGTTCAAGATTGCCTAGTCCTGAAGATTGTCCTGTCCTCCTTTACACTCAGTGGTCTTATAACTTATAATTCCGATAAAGGTTTCTTTGGAAATTTCTCATGACTTCCTCACACCTACTTCATGTACTTGCATTTTCTCCTTCTATACTATAGCTTCCTTTAACATTAGATAAGGCTTTCACTTAACATTTATCTTAGAAATAACACTTTGTGTTTTCAGGTGTATTTGAGACCTCATTTCAAGTACAACCCTGAAACAGACAACCTCATTCCCTGCAAAGAAGCAGGACTGGCTTTTTCCAAAGGGGAGATATTGCATATTGTGAACAGGGAGGACCCCAACTGGTGGCAGGTTGGTAGCGCACCTCAATGTTTCTGAGCTGGTGTTCTTGTTCAACATATAAAATTATTTGGATATTGTATGTACTGATGTTCATGTATTTAGCATGAAACAATATTAACAGTAATCCATTGAGCCAGGTAAGCACTACCTGACAAGGTACGCTGTGTATCCCACAGGCGCGAAGTGTAGTTGGTGGCTGCACTGGTCTCATCCCAAGCCAGTACTTGGAAGAGAAGAGGAAAGCTTTTGTACGGAGAGACTTGGAAGGCTCAGGTATTTGAGGAATGGAGTGCTTTTTTTTTCTTTCTTTTTTTATCCAAACCCTTATAAATTATGTAAACGATTTTGCGATATTTCTTTAAATGCTGTTATTAAATTAGGTGGGAATTTTTTTAGTCATCACTTACTTAGTGCAATGTGCTTTCCTTTTTTAATTGCAGGAATTCTCTGTGGAACACTAACTGGAAAAAGGAAGAAAAAGAAAATGATGTACTTAACAGCAAAGAATGCAGGTTGGCATGACAGGAAGATGTTTTTCTGATTATTTAGTATGAGGTGTCTGATACATGGGCACATACATGGGACACACATTTAATTTCTCTCATCCTGTCACCCACTTCCCCCCTTTCTGTCTCTGTATCAGAATTTGATCGTCATGAGCTGCAGATCTATGAGGAGGTAGCTAGGATGCCCCCATTCCAGAGGAAGACGCTCATCCTGATTGGTGCTCAGGGTGTGGGTCGCAGAAGCCTGAAGAACAGGCTGATTGTGTTAAACCCGCTGCTCTTTGGCACTACCGTACCATGTACGTTTAAAAACTCCTCTTGTAGTATTTTGTATTTTGTCCTCAGTGTAGTATTTTTAAACAGCATCATATAACCAGATTGGACTGTTGTAAGCAGTCCTGTTAGGATATCAGAATAAAAATATTGATGCTGTGGTTTCTCTCTCTCTCTTCAGTCACATCTCGGCGGCCACGGGAAGAAGAAAAGGACGGTCATTCATACTGCTTCGTGTCCAGAGCAGACATGGAGATGGACATTAAAGCCGGCCGCTACCTCGAGCATGGGGAGTATGATGGGAACCTGTATGGCACCAAAATCGATTCTATTCATGAGGTGGTACACGCCGGACGGACCTGCATACTGGATGTCAACCCACAGGTGAATAGAACAGTCGGTAATTGCAGAAGCGCAAAAAGTTCCTGCAGATGCCACTGCATGTTAGACTTTTATTTCTACCACAAAGGAGTTGAGTAAAAGTAGACCAAAGTTTTGGCTGTACTTTGCGCTGTAGCTGTGGACGAGTTTACAGAATTTTATCATTAAAAATCAGTATTTATCAGTGTGGTCAGAATTATGTTTATTTGAATGAAGGCAAGGTGGAAAAAAAAGTATCCCAGGTCCAGTACTGTGCAGAATTCGTCCTCATTGGCACCTGTTTCTCACTGGTCCATGTCTATGCTAGAATCATTCATATGTGTGGCTTAAAAAGAAACAAAAAAACATTCAGCTGAAACTGGTCAGGTACAGGGACTGGTCTGTGAATTTTTTATTTTTATTTTTATTTTTTTTCTTTGTCATTCAGCTGTAGCTAGAATTTTGTAGGAGAATTATTACGCTTGGGTCTACTTTTACTCCCCTCCTGTGTGGTAGAAATAAAAGTCTAACATGCAGTGGCATCTGCAGGAACTTTTGTCATGAAGGTTTTTGCATTGGTGAAATCGGGTCAAAATTAGATGCATTAAGTTAAAAGGTTAAACTTGCACAGTAGATAAAACATCTTTTTCACAACACAAGCGTCACATATACAGAAAGCTGCAATTAGAAAAGGGAATATTCTGTTTACTGTTGATTGTGTGCACTTTCATATTGTTGCAACACCATGTAGTTAAATTTTTTACAGTACCTGTCAAAAGTTTGGACATGTAAAAAAAACTGAATAAGAACATTATACAATAATACTGAAGTTAGCAAAACTATGGAGTTGTGCGATTTAAGTAAAGAGAAACTACAGTCCATTATTACTTTCATACATGAAAGTCAGTCCACCTGCAAAATTGCAAGAAAATGCATGGTATCTTTAAATGTAACAATGAAACTGGTTCTTGTTAAGTGTGTCCCATCCCAGGGGAGAGAAGAACTAGATTTACCTCTGCTGCAAGGGGCGGAAGTTCATTTAGAGTTCTCAGCCCCAGAAATCAGGAATTAACAACACATCCGATTAGGGAGTACATGAGTGAATGCTTCACAGGGCTCAAGCAGCAAACACATCTTAGCATCAGCTGTTCAGAGAAGAATATTTCTCATTTTGGATGCCTTCAGTATTGTTCTACAATGTAGGAAACAATAAAGGAAGATTATTGAATTAGAGGATGTGTCCAAACTTTTGGCTGGTAGTGTATGTAAGCTTAGTAAAAGCTTTTTCCTGTTTCTGCTGATGATTTTATAGCTGCTTAGTTTAACAGTATAACCAGGATAACGGCATCCACACATAAATAAAGATAAAATAAAGATGTGTAGTGCGGCACTGGGCTTGCTTTATTATGGAGATAAACTCAACTTGATGACAGATAATATGATACCAATGAATCACTAAATAATGAATGTCATCACCAGGCGCTGAAGGTGTTGAGAACTTCGGAGTTCATGCCGTTTGTGGTTTTCATCGCTGCTCCAGAGCTGGACACACTACGAGCCATGCACAAAGCTGTGGTGGATGCAGGAATCACCACCAAACTACTGACAGTCAGTCTCAAATCTCATAACTTTGTTGTCCTGTCTGGCACAACATTGGTAATGTGTGCACATGTAATTGCATGCTTTGAAGAATTGTGCATTTCCTTCTCTCAAGATTCAAGATTCACGGTGCTTTATTGACAAATATTTACATTCATATTGCCAAAGCTTAGAAAAAAAGTCACAAGAAAATAACTGGAGTAGATAAAGCAAAAAAAAAAAAGTGTAGGGAGAGTAATATTAAATGTATATAAAATAAGAGTCCAGACTAACGATTATTTTAATAATCGATTAATCTGTCGATTATTTTTTTTCGATTAGCCGATTAATCCGATAAAAGACAAAAAAGGAAGAAAAGCATTCATTTCCAACCCTCTATTCAAAAACAGAACTAAAATCTTTAGAAATGCACAAACATGTTGCTCCTTGAGCTGTTATAATAATAATAAAATAAAAATGGACTAACAAAAACAAAAAAAAAACAAAAAAAAATTATTTCCCCTACCTCCGCTCGTATTTTAAAAAAAATGTTTAAAAAAAAATTTGCTCCGCCCTGTCTGAGGCGCCGAACTCTGCTAGCATCAGTGCGCGAGACCGAGTGTGTTCACTCCGCTCCGCACTCAACTAAAGTTTTTTTTAATAATCAAATGTCTCCGCGTTGCGCGACACAATTCGTTGTTGCAGCCCTAGTCCGGACATTTAGTTGAAGTCAAAGAGACACTCGTGAACATTATAAAAAAGGAAAGCATATACAGTTAAATCTTGGATTGCTAGCATAATTCATTCCGGAAGCGTGTTTGTATATCAAAGCACTCGTATATCAAAGCAAATTTCACCTTTAAGAAATAATGGAAACTCAAATTTGTTCCACAGCCCAAAAATATTCATATAAAAATAATTAATACAAAATATGAAGTGAAAATAAAACAAATTAACCTGCACTTTACCTTTGAAAAGAATCCTGACAGAGAGGTGTGTGTGTGTGTGTGTGTGTGTGTGTGTGTGTGTGTGTGTGTGTGTGTGTGTGTGTGTGTGTGTGTGTGTGTGTGGAGGGAGAGGGCTACTGTGTAGGACGACTTTATAACATACACACTAATGGAAACACTGCTCTGTTGGGAAACGTCTTTAACAAGGAGTTTCTCTAATGACACTCGGGTGCGTGCAGTCACACTAACTGAGTCACTGCTCTCTGACACAGTGACTCTGGATCTTTAACAAGGAACCTTTTTCTTTATGCACATGCATACACACGTGGTCACAATGTTATAATAAACGGCACACGTGTGCAGGATGTTGACTATATGAGTGACGCACGCGCACTGAGACTGAGCATGGGAGATGATTACCTATAAAAAATGCGTACATGTGTTGGTAATATCTCGTGGTCACTCGCTGCCCTTCACTTCTAGTTGGTGTGTTTTTATTGTGCTGCTAGTATTTAGCTCTCCCTGTGTTTCTCCCCAGTAGGTGGGGCAGTTTGTCGGGGTCAGGGAGGCAGTTGGGGATGATTTTATTGAATTTGGTAAAGAATTCAGTGCAAATGTGGTGATATTTCAGGCATTCAGTGAGAGAGTGCAGCTCTGTCTCTATTTTATTGAGCATGCACTGCTGGCACGCTCTTGGGGCCGACATAGACCGCCCTGGCTGTCACTGTGCTCAGATAGTCTGCCACGTTGTACTGTCTGTTTAGGGCCAGATAACACATGCATATTACTCTGCAGTTTAGTTTGTATTTTCCAATAGTTCAAATGGTTACTTTTTTAATTATTCTAATTGTCTTTCCTAATTTAGTTAATTCTCTCTCTCTCTCCCCCCCTCTAAAGGAAACGGACTTAAAGAAAACAGTAGACGAGAGTGCCAGGATCAAACGGGCCTACAGCCATTACTTTGACTTGACAATAGTGAATGATAATCTGGATAAGGCTTTTGAGAAACTGCAGGAGGCTGTGGAGCAGCTGTGCACAGAGCCTCAGTGGGTACCAGTTAACTGGGTTTACTGATTCATCCATCGTTCATCACCTCCAACACCACCACCATCCTCATCACCTTCATCGCTGGTGTCATGGACCACAGCAGGACTGCCAGTGGTCATTGTCTCAGCTTGACCCTGAGGTCCAACTCTGCTATGCAAAGCTACATCATCCATGAGAAAAGAAAGGGAAGTGTACTTATTTATTGACTTTTTTTTTTTTTTTTTTTTATCTACCAGCAGAGCACATCTTGAGGCATAACTGTGCGTTGTATTACTACACAAACAATGTACTTACAGGGTGTTTGAAGTAGATTTGATATTTACATTGAGAAGTTGAGGCAGACGTCATTGCTATAAGCTGTGATCCACTTTTTTCGACCGGAGCGTTCGATTAAAGCAGCCAGTGATTGCTTAAGGATAGATTTCTACATATTAGTAATGTACTCCGCAGTGTTCACATTACTGCTACACTGAAACACATTACAATATTGAAATATTGTTGTCTTTTATTGGTGATTGCGAGAGGAGGCAGAGAAGTGGATAATATTTTTTACCAAGATTTTTTTTTTTATATATATATATAAAATGTAACACCACTTTGAGTTTTACATTATGCTGCAACTAGTGGCACTAGAGTGTCTATTCATATGCTGCCGTGTTGTCAAAAATGTCTATGACATCTAAGGGGGGAAAAAAGCACAGTATTCATCTCAATACCTTTGCAGCAGCAGCATCATGGAAAATTAGCAGTAGTGACAAATGTTCTTAGTAAATATGGATTTTGGGAAACAAGGTTTATCAACTTAATTTTTTTTTTTTTCTATACAATATGACTTTCCTGTGTATTTGTGATATATTATTATGTCCATGTCTCCATGTGATCCTGCCCCAACTTTAATAATGTGCCATAGTTCCCTTTTTAATCGCAGTTATTAGGGCTAACTGGGGAGAAGATAAAAAAAAAGATTAAATTACATATATAACTTAATAGTAATAATATTATACTTTAAAAAATATATATATTTGCATTGGAGTGGGTAAAACAGTCCTTTTCTTCTTCCTCTGTAATCCTAAAGGTGGTGCTCTAAACTATTCAACCGTTGGCAGGCAGCACAGCATCCTGTGTGGTATGAGCAAATTTGAAAAAACAAAAAATCGTATAAAATCATAATACTTTTAGGATCGCAATACATTTCGAATTGGCACCTAGAGTAGGTAGTTTATAATAATATCGGGGATCCTTGGTGATTCCTATCCCTAGCAGTTATTCACTTCACTGCACAGAATGGACTGCACTATAAGAACATGTGCATTTTACAGCATTTTTTTTTTTTTCCTTAACAGTAACTTTAATTCAGACTCCCAACAATGACAAAGTGGTTACTTTTTTTATTGCACAGATGGTAAGATAAAATAAGAAATATAGCCAGTAGAGTGTCATGGATCGACAGCAGGACTTGTTTCATTAGTGCCAGCAACATGTTTCTTCTTTTTCTGTCCCTAAAATATTAAGTTCAAGTTTAAAATAATTACTAATTCTATTGCAAAGATATGAAAAAGCAAATAATTTAAACTAGCACATGTTTGCTCCACAGCAACAATTTTATCATAGCAGTTAATAACTGCCTTTGTATGGAACAGTATAATTTTATCATTATGCCATGATATGATTTATATTTGTCAAATGTGTTGTACTGAAATGTTGCCCTGATGGTTTGTATAAGAAAAGAAACTTTCCCTGTCAGGTTTACTCTTAATGTCAGATTTTTTTTAAATATCTAAGCTTTCTGAACTAAAATGCTGGAGGACTGTAGCACTGCAGTGTGTAATGTTTTTTGATCGAAGGCACCAAATGATTACCTGACGAGTTAAATACAAAGACTAGAGCTTAATTGTCAGGTGATGAAATCACTACCTTGTGCCATGTTGCAGTTCTTCACAATGAAAGGTGAGAATATTGCTCTGGACAGTGTGGTCTGTCTCCCTTTGTCTGTTTGGTTATCTGTGGCTACACCTGCAAATATGTTTCATTTTGACCAGACCTGTATAACATTTGAACACCAGCCATTAAAAAGTCATTTTTTTTAGAGAGAAACTTTAAGCATGATTTTGTAATAAGCATTGAAATGGAATTCTTGTCTGCATTACTATGTAAAACCTGTCCGCTGGCATAAAGAAGGGGTAACGGCAGAAAAACAGTGGCTCTGATCTGCTCTGGGGCATTTTACTGAAAATTTCCACTCGTCCCCTTACAAAGGAGGGTCAGTGTAAATCAATACAATTGTATTCTGATCCATCACTTTTTGGGATTTGTAATCTCTTAGAGATTAGATGATCTCTTCATGCACAGGGAGCCACACGGTTTGTATGAAGATCATATGCTATAGCCTTTACACGTCTCAGTCACTGAATCTACACTCAGTTGAACCTGTGTTCGATTTCAGACTGATGGTGGTGGAGAAGCGCTGTCTATCACATCATTATACAAACTAAAGAAATGTCTTCTGTAAGAATTGTATATTTTTGCGGTATAGTTTGTGCCAAGGCATATTCAAGCTTTTTACCTCATCATAAAGATATGACTCTGTTTCAAATTGTTGTCCTGCATCAAGCAAAGAAAACAACCTAAGAACATTGAGGAAATTAGTAGAGTTGGGTTAAGAACTGTAAACCATTTTATTAAAACCTGGAAGGATAGCGTTGAACTGGCAACTTCACAGAAGAAATGTGGTGTAAATAAATAATAATAATAATAAAAAGACTATGCATGATTGGAGATCATTTAAATTATTTAGAGAAGTTGCATCTTAAAAGAATCAAGAGCAGACTTAAGAGCTATGTTTAATAGTGAAAGTGAGGAACATTTCCACATGCACAATGTGATGAGAATCACAGGATTAGGACTGAGATTGTGTCATGAGTTCAAATCAACAGCAAAAACCATAGCTATGTGGAATAGTGAAAGTAAGACCAGAGCAATTGGTTCGTCAGGGTAAGAATGGAAGTGCATGAATTGATGCACCCATCATGCATAGTTTCCACTGTACAGGCCTCTGGAGGCGGTAATATGATCTGGGGTTGCTACATTTATGCATTTTTCCATGACACAGGCATATTTCAGGACACAAATTGTGAAAGAGTGGTTCTGGGAGCATGAGGAGTAATTTTCAGAGTCCTGACCTTAGTCACAAAAAGTGTAAGGGGTGTGCAGGAGTTAAACTTCCAGACAGAAAAAAGTTTCTGACCAACAAACACATGTAAGCAATTGCTGAGAACATACAAATGTTTAGTGGATAATATTTAAAAATGAAGATTCACTAACAAATGTGAATCATTTTAATGGTTGAGAGAAAAAAAATCTGTGCAGGTCTTCAGAGCGAAAACATTAATCCCTCACTTTAAGTTGAACACCAGGAAGTTCTTTGATTGGGGAGTATTTTTAAAATAAGATTTAAAAAAATATATATATCAAAATAGGATTGTCTCCGAGGCAACAGATAAAATGGAGATTATCGTTGTAAGCAGCATATGAGATTTGGGTGTAAAATGCTCGAAAATCAGATGTAAAATGCTTGAAACTAATTTTCTTTAATAGCTTCCTCTCAGTTTGAAGCACAGTCATGGCAAAAAGAAGGTACGCCCTCCTTCTATTGTGTTTTTATCAATCAGTGCCTAAATAATTTGGCGTTCCTTACTAACTTCTATAAACAACTTATTTGTTATTATAAACAAATAATGTCAGGTGCTAACAGTACCCACAAAATACAGATTTTAATATCACTTTTTCCAAAAAGTAAACCAACATTCAGAAACCAGGTAGCAAAAATAAGTACACCCTACTTTCACAATCATTACATGATTAATGAGCAAGGTGTTACTAATGAAATGTACAAATGTTATACTATAAAATGATTATTCTTTTGTATAAATTAATTAATACAATAGCGTGTACAAGATATAAAGTATTTAAGAACAATATATTTTCTGTCAACTATCTTTTTTGTTTGTTCTAAATTACAAAAATGGAGTCCTTCGTCATGCGGCCTTTCCACCATCAGACTGTGTTAACCCAACACTTAGCCAGTTGGGGGCACTAAAGAGGCCAAACTAAAGATTGCAATGCACAGGATTAGTGGAATGTGCCACTTTTGGCTGCTGATCTGGGCCTGGATTGAGTCCTCCTCTTTGAACAGAATCACACTGAAAAATCCAAAGAGCACTTGTACTTTGCTATAAGTGTCCTCTTCGGCAAACACGGCCAGTGTGCTGTCCTTCAGGGAGCAGTCTTTGTTTCCCATAAGGTTTTGCATCTGTAAGGCAGCACAGACAACACAACCAATAAATTAATTGCTCCATATTTAGTACCCTGTTTATCCCGGTCAGGATCGACATGGATCTGAAGCAGTTTATTACAGGGCAACACACATTAATACAGTATCTAGTATAAATTTAGCATAGTCAAACCACTTACATATTTCTGGGAGTTAACCAGAGGGAGGGAGAATATGGATATATGGAATTTCCACTAATTACTCAACAAAAATGTACTGTTGGGTAAGCTCCTTTAAGCATCTACCATATATCGCTTTAATTTAATTCAATTATATTGAAGTGCTTAGTCTGATAATGACTGTGAAGAAGAGCAGGGGCTCACCAGCAGGTGCAGTGCCTGTATGGTGAGAGGTTGGCAGCAAGATTCGAGCACAGTCAAGGCTGACTGGGACATCTCTACAGGAGAAACAGAGAAGAAATTCAGATAAACAATCATCTCATATCCAGTCCTGTCTAACTCTTAGCAGCACATTCATGATAACTGTATCGATTTCCTTGCTCACCATCTAAGGCACTGACGAGGATGTGGGTGGCAGTGAGGACAGAGGGCTCTGGCTCTTGGTCTCTTTCCACTGGTGCATGGTCTCTTTCATTCTGATTGAGCAGCTCCAGTGTAGTTTCTGCTGCTTTCTTCAAAGAGGGCAATTTGTCCAGTGTTGAGAGATCAGACTCGATACCACAGAGCCAATCCTTCAACTGACACAGTGAGAAAGAAACAAAGCATTTAGTGGAAACATGATCACATTTTACATTGTCTAAAGGAGGTATTGTTATGTAAAGAGATGTTACATAGAGTTGGTTTAGCAAAATAAAAATAAAAAAATCATTGGGTGTTATGTGGTGAAACTTTTGTCTATTTTAGGAAGAAATGACAATAGATGAATAAAAAGTAATGAATCAAATCTGTGTGAGTAAGTGAATGAATTACTGAATCAGTCCATCAGTCATCGTTTTTAATATTTGGACAATTATTTAGGAAATGTAAACCATTGTTAAAGAGAAATCAGCACTGGGGCGTGTTTAAAGATCACTGATGGATTACTATTAATGCTACACTTGCTGAGCTAAGCTCTGCTGAAATATTTGTCCCTGTGTAATAAAATAAATTCTTAAAGTACATATAAAAACTTTTATTTTTTACTGGTCATCACTGATTGCATAATGGAAACAAAGGCCAGTTCTTAAAAATGATCACTGCTTCCGTAAAAAGTGTGAGGTGTGTAATAATTAAACACATGCTGTACTTCCTTCTCCTTTATTAATTCATTTCTTCTCTATAAAAATAAGCAATGTATGCAGGTTATTCTATGTGAACTACGATAAAAGTCCTATTCTCACTCACTGCATGATCCAGGCTAGTGATGGCCGTCTTGTCCTTCATGAGGAGAGTGATTTGCTGGAAGAGACGAGAGCGTGTGCTGGCAGGGAGTCCTGAAAGCACCTTGAACTGATCCTGCAGTTTATCCAACTCTGTGTGTGTGTGAGAGAGAGAGAGAGAGGAAATGGTGATGGACTATTTGTGCATTATTTCAGTAAAAAAAAAAAATGGTATGAGTACTGGTTATCACGCAGGTTATTAACTGTAATTCAAATTACCCAGAGTAAGAGTGATGTGGGTGAAAAGTGAAAGGTTGAGTACACTGTGAACAATATTTTAGAAAATGGAGAAAATAGGACAAGGAAGAAAAGTTTCTAAGGGTGACGGGACTAGAAAAGAGGATTTAAACTGGAAGGAAGATAAGGGAGATCAAGACCAGAAGGTGGCTGTAATGCAATATAGTGGATGCCAACCGCCGGTAATATCCGAGAAGAGAAAACAAGACAGGAAGACATGAGGAGAACGAAATGAAAAAAATCCCATGGCTTTGTTTAAATGTAAATATTTACTGATAAATATTTGATAGCATTTTTTTTGTGTTAACAAAATGTAAAACTCGTGGCACACTCAAGGAAACACCAAGCACTTAATTGTTAACTTAATTTTTTAAAGGTCCTTGCCTTGTATTTATCTTTATATATATTTCTCGCTTTCTTAAGTTTCAGCTTGACAGCTTTCTTAGACCCTGATTCTTTGTACTAATACTGGTATTAGATTTGGTGTTCTAGTGTCGTTTGAAACAGGATCTTTGATAGCCATGGTGTTATCTGACTGGTGTAATCTCTAACTAAAGTGCTTCAATTTGTACCCAATATAACCAGACAGCACAGAACTGCAGATTTTTTTTATGCAATCTGCAGGAAGAAATGACTGAATAGATGAATAAAAAGTAATGAATCAAATCTGTGTGAACTTCCCAGGAGATCTCCACAGTGAGATATCTGTGCGGACATCTGTAAGATATCTGATGTAACTAGGGCATCTGCTGAATGCTGTACATGTAAATGGAATGTAAATGTAAGTGTCTGCTGCATGTTATGGCCAGTCCTCCACTTCAGCTCACACCTTCCTGTAGCAGTTGAAATGATGATTCAGATGGAGTCCCGTTTAGCAGGGTTGAGTTTGTTTTGAGAAGGCTGTCAACCTCAACGCATCCGTAGGTGTCTGGCGTCAGGCACAGCTCTGAGGACACAAGGCAGCAGTAGTCAGAAAAGTCTCTGGTGACCTCTTTACGTTTCCTAGTTAAACACCACTGGCACGGAGCTCTGTTAAAGGTCGGTTAAAGGAAATTATTCAAGCCAGGAGATATGTATGAATATGATGTACAAGGCACAATTTCACTTTACTCCATCAGTGAATGTAATCATACTAGAATACCATAATTTCTGTAATAAAACTGGAATAGATTGTTTAGTAGACTTGGTATTTATTATAAAATCTATTGTATAATGATTACACACCAAAGATGCACTGCATATATTCTCTAATTATTAGTGTGAGCAAAAAATATATTACCAAATTGACCCGTGTTCCTAACGTTGAGCTCCATTAAACTGTAAGCCAGGGCTGTCTGAGCTGGGATTTCTAGATGGACATTACGGTCACAATGAATGCCGCCATCCTTTACCGAAACCTGCAGAAAGAAGATTATAAGAGAGAGGTAAGAGCTTTTGAAGAAGTCATGCCATTTACACCAATCAGCCATAACATTAACATTGATTATCATGGGCATCCAAGGCTCATTTATGCCTGTGGGTAGCAACGGCTAGAAAGTCTGGTCCAATCTCACAGAAAAGCCAATGCAGCACAACTTGCTGAAGAAGGTCAATGTTCTTAAACTGATCAAGTTCCAATAGTAAGCACCAATCAAGCTGATCTGATCTCTAAAGCTGATTTGTAGAGGCTTCACACCCCTCAACACTCAAAGGATCCAGAGCTGTGTTAATTTTGTTTTAGCCTTTTCAGTTAAAAGTTTTATATGTTTTCTATATTATATTTTTTATTATTTTTATTTGAATACTTTTTTTAAGGTCATGGGAGCGGTCTTACAAGCATTCCACTGCATATTATGACTGTGTAAGTGACAAATAAAATTTTAATTTAAGATTTTGAGGAGTCTCAAAGGAGTCCAGAGCTGGACAGCTGGCACAAGTGGAACCTGAACTATACTGGGGTTAATGTTTGGTGTTGTAATGTTATTGCTGATCAATGATAGATATTTGAGGTTACTGACAAGATTACATTAAATAATATTTCTAATTTATAGTTATTATATAGTTCCCTGGATTAGTGTCTTGGTGTCTCACTGGTTCCTCAGACAAAACGTGCTTGAGTTCTTTAGCCCATAAGAGCCCATACTCATTTCTCCTTTAAGGGACATTATGCGAGATATAACACAGACCAGACAGACTACATGGAATACAATTTGGAAGGTGTTGCATGCCATTTTCCCCTGACTATTCCCTGACAGTGATATTTTATTAATTTGTTTAATATCAATTTGGTCAAGAAATTCTGTCAAACCAGGTTAAATTTAAAACATGAGCTGTTATTAAATTATTATAAATGATAAATAAATTGAAACTTATCACAAAGATCATCTAGACAGAGCTAGTTCTGTCACATGTGCTACCCAGGCACACCACCGTTTTGGAAATAATGGCATGATTATGCACATTCACAGATTGTCACCTGACTACAGCAGGATGTTCAATAGAGGTCACTTCATGAGTTAAGGTCATGGATAAAGCTGAATAAGGAACTTTCCATAACATATAAAGGGTCTGTGACACCTGTGTCACAGTGTGTCTTTATGGGCTACATCTGATCTAACACAGTATTTGTTTCATGGTTTTCAATTCATTTTAAATCAATGTTATGTTGAATGTTCAGTACGAAATTATGAGCAAATTAGATAAATTGGACAATAAATAACAGTTTAAAAAGCTAATACTGATGTAAGCCTGAAATAAGAAAAAAAGGTATTGGAATGGCAGAGTCAAAGGCCAGTCCTCAACTCTTATTGAGCTGCTGTACCAGGACCTTAAGAGAGCTGTGCATGAACGAATGCAATCAAAAACCATTAAATTGAAACAATGATTTCAAGACTGGGACAAATTTTAGACTCCTATAGAATACAGTTGCTTCAGGTGACTTTTGCAAAAAAAAAAAAATTTCAATGGAACGAGGGTCTACAATCTTTTTCTCATGACTGAAAGTTGGATAAGGCAAACAATTTTCTTTTTTTAAGGTTGCTAAAACAAAACCCATTACTTTGTAAACACAATTTGTAGGTACACTCACTAGTTACTTTAATAGGACTAGTTTTTGGGATTATTTATAGGATTATGCAAATAGCCAATCATCCATTATTTATTTATGGGATTATCCAATTAGCCAATCAAGCAGCGGTAGCACAATGCATAAATCATACAAATACAGGGTCAGGTGCTTCAGTTAATGTTTACATTAAACATCAAAATGGTCAGTTTATTTCAGGAGTGGCGAACCCGCAGCTCGAGAGCCACTTGCGGCTCTTTCACTGCTCTTCTGCGGCTCTTCAATCTATCCACATGTTCTGTGTTTACAATCATATTTTATTATTAAAATGTCAAAACAAAATTTTGTAATAAAGGGGTATGTATTTAAATGCAATTGCTGAATCTAATTTGAATTT
>JAOVVA010000048.1:24470099-24489619 GCA_028565275.1 Leiocassis micropogon
TTTTACTCAACCTCTCGCTCGATTTAACATACGTTAGCCAGCTGATTCGCACGATTGACGTGAACTTCGTTAGTAGCCTGTTATCTGTTGTGTGGCTCTTTGCAGTGATAAAGTTTTTTTTTGGCTCATTATGGCAAACAGGTTCGCCACCCCTGGTCTTTTTGAGAACTGTTTCTGACCATGTGCATTCCTTCATACCTACAAATTAATCATTTTCTAATAGCTACATTCACATGATAATGCACCATGCTGTCTCAGAGCTGTTTCATTATCATGATGACAATTAGTTGAATCAGTGGCCTTCAGTAGCCTTCAGTGGCCTTCCCAGTCATACAATGTGAAACCAAAAGGATGGTTGGAATTTGGTAAAAATTTTTTTTAGAAAATTCATCTGAAAAAAATTGCAGCTAGTGTCTGTTTCAATCATGGGAACATTCACTAGAATCACAAAGCAATGTTTTCAATGTCTTGTGAAATCCATGCCATGAAGTATTGCTCCTGTTTTGAGAGCAAAGTGAGATCCTACCTAATGTTGTTCCTAAGAAAGTGATCAGTGAGTGTCTTTACATGCAGAGCTGTCTCTGTGACATGCATCATCTATAAACCATGGAAAATGATGAACTGAAAATAGACTGAAAGAGGTCTCTGTGGCTGTATGCTGACACATTTATGGTTATGAATGAGGATGCAAACTGTAAAATCTAATATGTCAATGCAATTCACTGTTACTGTACCACTAACCGAATTAGTAACTGTCTTTTAATGTTCGTTTGGTAATTTCTCTGCAAAAAACACTACTGATGTCTGTGTCAACATTTCCTCAATGTTGTATTACTTGGTATTCATATCATTAACTTTCCCAAGCTGCGGTTCAGTGTTTAAGATCTTCTTTTAAGATGGTTGCTTTAGATTGGATAGTGAAGATTACCTGCTCAATCAGGGATGTTAATAGGCATAACTAAAGTCTTTCTAATTAATAAATAAGGAATCGCTAGTTAATACTAACAGTAGTGGGTTATTATAGTTGTCATTTACATTTCTGTGTTAGCATGCATGACTAAATGTAAATACATTGAAACATTGAAGTTTGCCTGTCCTACTCCTCATATAGTCGTAAACCATAGATGTATGGAAATGTATTTGCTGATAAAGACAACCTGACAGTTGGGCTAAAAAGGAGTAGCAGTCACTTGGTGGTTTGATGGTTTGATCATTTTAAAAAGTTATAGTCTTGAGTAACTATGGCAAACTTTAGTTTCTATGCACACAAGTATCTCAGAAACTTCCTCTCAAAATTTTTAATTAATGTGGAAACTTCCTGCCCCCGTCAAAATCTGTAAATGTATACAAGATCTTGCTTTGCTTCCTTGTATTGTAAAAGAAGTCTCCCTTAATTTCGAAAACTCGTATGTGTCAATTTCTTCCAAAAGCATGGAAAGACTTTCCTTTTCAAGACCATTCCTCTCCATTTGTTAGGCATTCTTCATTGTATTATTGTTTGGTTTTTGTTTGTGGATTTATTTGTATCATTATTATTATTATTATTATTCATGCACTTTGGTTTGAAATTGCTTTTTGTTACTGATTTTGATAGTCTAACCACCTAGCCTAATGTAGCATTTATCTCTAGTATTCTCAAATGCAGATGTGCTGGTGTTTTGTATTACTGCAATTTCAACTGGTTGTGTGTTTGACAACTCATTCTGGATAATAACAATAATAATTATTATTATTATTATAATAATTATTATTATAAAAATAATTTGTCAGACATTCTAACAGCTGCATAGTAACTATTGAATTCAAGACAAAATAATTTTGCAACCTCAGATCCCAGGTTAACTCAAGCTGGAACTGTCTTATTAATAACTAATGCATTAACATTTCAAATACTATAATGCTTTAAACACTGTAACCCAGTTGGTCTGACCTGAATCTGCTTGGGAACATTGAACCCAAGAAAGGCTGAGCAGCTGCCTCCCTCCCGAACTTCCTCGGTAACTGTGCAGGTCTGTGTGGTTATAATTCGCTCCTTTACCAGCGCAAACACGTCACGCCGCCGCTTCATGACCTGCCTCAACAGGCAGTGCTGAAAATCCAGACTTCTACACAGAACACATAATACACATTGTTTATCAAAGTGCATATTTGGTAAAACTAAAGAAAACTAATATGTTAATTGAGTTTAATTTAGATAATTGTACATTCACATGTACAACTGTATCATCAAGCTTATACAGGATAATCTCACAGTGGTACAGGACCATACACATATTCTCCTAATTTTACTGTCACAATCAAATGTTATTGGCTGATTAAAAACCACAACATGCAAAATGTATATTATCTAACTGCTTTTTGTCAATAAACTACATACTACTGTGGTGATGCAAACAGGCCTAACAATTTGCTACCGTATCCACTAAATCAAACAAACTTTATTTTGGCTCCTTTACTCAAGATATACAATATTTGGACATAAGAGTGAAAACAACTAAAAAACAAACAAAAAAAACAATTATAGCACCTTTATGCTATTAATGATATTTTTAGCACAACTCAAGAACTAGTCATTGTTATTGGAATACTTGTTTTGCAGGACCCCCAACCAGCCTCTCAGGTCAGAACAATCGGCAACATTCACAATGGAAACTATGCAAAACACGATATTTTAACTCCTCTAATGTTGCTTAACATCGCAATATCCATGCATGATAGCAAGCAACAAACCCTTTCTCATCAAAGCACTTGAACAAACAAGTGTACATGCAAAATTCATGTTTAGGTAATTCTTGGACATTTCACCTGTGTATCCAGACAAAATATGAGACTAAAACCTCAATTAAAAAAAACAAAAAAAACAAACATTTTTTTTTCGTTTTGGAAGATGAATGTGCTTCAACATGCCATTTGAACTTTCCACCTGGTATGTCATTCCAGGCAAAAACTAAAACCTTTTTCAAAAAATGGCAATTTCTTCTCAGCACCATTCTTAGGGTTCTTTTGTTCCTGTTTTCTGATTGACTAGTAGAATACACTTCGACAGTGGTGTGTGGGGAAGAGTAGCATCAGCCCAGTTGTGCTTAAAGCTACAGACATTGTAACAGAGCATTTGAAACTGGAGTGAAACAGAAGGGGTTTTAGAGATGACAATGTATGACCTGAGAGGTATTTCAGCTGGACTATTAACAGACACATTTTATGTTAACTTGTGTTGTGCTTTACCAGATCCTCTCTAATTTTAGCTTTCTGAACTTTTGTATTAGCATGACAGAGGGGCTTTTAAAAAGGGTGTCAAATGCTAAAAAACTACCATAAATATACAGGGTCCCCCCAAAAGAAATCTGTCTCAATCGGTATTTTCCTTATATGAAATCTAACCTGATCAAATCTAACAAGACTCAACACCTTTTTCTCTTTAGGGTCATCTTAAGTCAGTAGTCCAGCTGAATTTGCCCAGAATGGTTGCTGCATGAAAAAAGAAATCATCTCTGTATGTAACATCAGTTTTGATATCTTAAGAAATGTTCATATGTTAATGTTCAGTACCAGTATGGTATTCAGTGTATACACAAGTGCCACAAAGTCAGAATCTGCCAACTGGAGCATTTGCTCAAATTTATACTTTTAAAACATTTTTGCCCATGGATTCATACTTCGTGCCATCATTTAAGTGACATTCTGATTCCAAAAACATGCTAAAAAGCTGGTGAGAGTATTACGGAAGACTGGGCCCCAATGCTGAAATTGCTATATTTATCTTACCCTGCCATATTGATAGTTTAGCAGCATTTAAGATAAACAGAAATGCAGAGGGGGTGATAAAGCTGCTGATGGAAATAGGGTGGGCTGTGGCACAGTGTGATATTTGGGTGATAAAGGGAGGGTACATTTTAGAGTTCGGCTGCCAGAGCATCCGTCTCTAAATTAAGATTACTGAGGAAGTCACCTAATGTCACAAATATAAAAATGTCACTTCCCAACCAATATTGCTGGGAAATCTATTAATGTCTATTGGTTTGTTTTATAAGAAAGACATCTCTATAGATGATTTGTCTACGTTCACAAATTAAGGTTTTCTTCTCAAAATCTGAACTGAGCTCTTAAAAACACAACAACCTAAGCTGTTTTACCTGCAGCTATGTGCCATGTTAGCTTCTTATGTTATAGCAAACTGACACTGATTTTACAATAACAGAATTGAATACAACCACTATTTATTCCAAAGTTTTACAACACACACAAAAAAAAAATCAGCATGTCATTAAAGATTCCAGTCTTTCATACTTTTGACTTGGCTTGTAACCAAACATCTGCTAGTAAGCACTTTCACTTCCACATTTTTAAAGGATGAATGTTTGAGCTCCAGAATGGTAGGATGCCACTTCATTCACTTACCTATCTTTACAGTCATTTAGCAGTTTCTGAACATCTACTTCTTGCTTCTTAAGGCTCCCAAACGAGGAGGCCAGCTTGAATAAACCTTTTCCTTCGATTTTCACATTTCCAGCGCCGATCTCAGTTTGAGCTCCTCCAGTAACGTTGTTTTCCCTTGTCTGTTTATAATTCAAGAAGTATGCCTCGACTACCACTGTGGAGAACACAGGAAGGCGTCATCTCAAATGCATTGTGCTCAGTTACCTCCCTATAAAAAATTTCCATCATATAGTCTCCTCCATATTTGATCAATTATTTAACTCCATAATTTTTTTTTTTGAAATGATTAGCACATCATAATGTAAACTTTTTGGTTACATTTAATGTTGTGGAATGATCATTAAATGAATGTTCTACCATGTATGAACCCACAATTTGGGCCACAATGACGATATTGAATTTGCCCTGATAAACATTGCTGTCCAAGTCTGGAATGCAATGCAAAATCCTACCACCCCACCCCCACCTTCTCTATGACATAGTATGATTTATTTAACTTCCTCATGGCCACTCAATGGTCATATGACTATATTTCAGAGAGAGAGTGCGCGTGTGTATGGCAGTATGTGTGGCTTGGCTTACCCGGGCCTGGAGAGTGAGATGAGCACTCCCACAGACCAGAGATAGTGGTTTCCTTTTGAATATATATCGATAGATAGATAGATATATCAGCCATAACATTATGACCACTGAGAGGTGACGCGAACAACATTGATTATCTCATTGCAGTGGTGCCTGGAATTGGGTGGGTTATATTAGGCAAATTAACATTTTGTGCATGAACTTAATGTGTTGGAAGCAGTAAAAATAGGCAGGAATAAGGATTTGAGCGACCATGACAAGTGCCAAGATGTGATGGCTAGACGATTGGGTCAGAGCAAATCCAAAACTGTAGCTCTTGTTGGATGTTACCGATCTGCAAGGTCAGGACCTACCAAAAGAGTCTAAGGAAGGAAATCCGGTTGAATCAGAAATGGGGTCATGAGCGGCCAAGTCTCACTGATGCACGTGGGAAGTGAAGGCTGGCGCATGTAGTTTGATCCAATACAAAAGATATTGTAGCTCAAATTGCTGAAAAAGTTAATGCTGATTCTCAATAGAAATGTGTCGGAACACACTGTGCATCGCAGTTCGAGCATCAGAACTGGATAACAGATGCCGAAGCTGTCCTGGTCTGATGAATCATGTTTTCTTTTACATCACATTTCTTTTACACACTTTTACAACTCTTGTGAAGTGTGAATGTGAACAACACTGCAAATCACTGCACTTAATTGAGTTAAACGCAAGGTGTGAAAGCGCTGTACCTGGAGTGATGGGAGTGTCTCCGAGCAGCACATCGTTCAGGGTGAAGTCTGTGGGCATGTACTTCGGTTGCTGCCAGAACCAGCTTGGATTCTGCTTAATGACCAGTGAGAGGACATTTAAATTATCCGATTCATTCAGCCTGAAGACGGGGATTAGACTACCATCGGGGTCGATCTCATCCACGAATTTCTTGGTAGCTTTTGCAAACATCTCTAACCACTAAAACAGGGAACATAATAATAAGAACAACAATAATTAATTCATCTTCTATACAGCTTAACCTATACAACCTATCCAAGGGTTTAGGGCACGAGGAGGGGTACACCCTGGACAGGAGGCACACACACATGCACACACCGCCGGGGGAATTTAGAAACACCAATGAACCTAATCTGCATGTCTTTCGACCGTGGGAGGAAACCCACCAAGCACACAGACCAGAGGCAGGACTCAAACCCTCGACCCTGGAGGCGCGAGGCCATATAGTTCTAACCATTACGCCACCGTGATAATAATCCATTCATTCATCGTCTGAAGTCAGTGAAGAGCTAACTGTACTGTACATAAACAACTTAAAATACAGTGTTTTATATTATTATTATTATCATCATTATGTCAACATAATGGCGCTTTCCGATATGGCTAAATACAAAGGTAGAGTTATTTCCAGCCAGACTCGCGCTCTGATAACAACGGAAACAACAAAGCCGCACGCGACACAAAACACGCTTTATTTAAGCTCGCGCTCTTTAGTTTCGCGATAAAAATAATGAGAAAAAAAAACCTAACAGGAATCACTCATGTCTTACCGTCTTTGCAAGGGAGGTGTAGTAAAGGTAGAGTGGAAGACGATCATCCGCGATACCTTCCTGCGAATCACTGAGGTTTGGTTACTCCGTACACTGGTGTACTACACTCACTTTAAACCCTCAGCTCCTCCCCCGCGCCTGAGAAACAGGGCACTCCACTGTCTCAGAAAACGTTCTTCAATGTTTCCACTGATTGAAAGTGTTTGATCAGCTAAGCGTATAGCCTTTATTCGTTTTTTTTTTTTTTTTTTTAAAAAGGGGAAGTACCTACTGTAGTCTTATAAAGCCACCGAATTACGTAATGGACTATTTTATACCGCTTTATCGTGTATACAGGTCACAGGGGAATCCCAGGAGAAGTAGAGCATGAGGCACAGTACACACTGGGCAGCTTGTCAACCCATCGGAGGAAACCCACCTGCCACAGGGAGAACATGCAAACTCCACGCACACACGGACAGACAGACCCAAGGCGGGAATCGAACCCGGAATCTGAAGGTGTGAGGGCGACAGTGCGAACCACTTCCCCACCATGCCCCCTCTCATGGGCTATGGAGTTTCATATTACAGAATTTTATCATAACTGAAAACAATAGACTAGACCTTGTTTCTTATACAGTGGAAATGTCTTTGGTCATGGCACCAGAAATGTCAATACAGGTAACATGGCTTTTTATTGTCGTTTCAACCGTACAACTTGTACAGTATACAGTAAAAAAAAAAAAAAAAAAAAGTCACAGGAGTACATGAGACTACCCATATCTAAATTAGACAATAACACAAGTCTGCATAAACAATGAACAGCAGAAGACCATACAATCACTACATAAAAGAACAATGCAGCACCTGCCAGTATCCAGGGTACAGTTTTATTTTGAATAAAATGCAAAAAGAGATTACAATATAATAACGAGAAGTTCTGTAAATGCAATCACAACATGTTGCAATCACAACAGGTTTGTAGCAATTATGCATATGAATATTTTCGCGTATAAACATATGGCTTAGGCAACAACAATGCAGTTTGTCTTTAAAAAATGGTGATGAGTCGACCGAGCATGTTCTCTCAACTTCTATAATTGTGCACAGTACAGTTGTGATGTGAGCTGAAGAGCTGTATTAAATACACAACCAACACTACAGACTGTTCAAAATCAAGTATATTTGTCAAAAAAAGATACCTTCCTCTCTGTTTACAAGCCCTAGTAAAGTGAGTTGTGTCTACTATGGCCTATAGGCCTCACTGAGCATATTAAAGTCCATGACAGCAAAATTAGAAGAAGACTCAACAAGTATGGCTTGTTTGAAAAAGGTTGCCAGGAGAAAGTCTCTTCTGTCTAAAAATAACACAGAAGTACGACTGAGGTTTGCAATCTGAAGAAAGCACAAGACTTCTGGAACAATGTCTTTCAATGTCACAAAACAGATGAGACCAAATTGAGTTGTGTGGCCTTAATGCCCAGCACCATGTTTAGCAAAAACCAAACAGCATTGCAGCAGAAAAAACTCATACCCACTGTCAAGCACGGCGATGGATGAGTTATGGTTTGGGCTGCCGCATGACCTGGGCACTTTGCGGTCTTGGAGTCGATGATCATGAAGTCCTCTGTATACCAGTACTGTATTCTAGAGGCTTGGTCAAAATTGGGTCATATAACATGACAATGATTAAAAGCACATCAATGAAAATAATGGAAGTTTTGGAATAGTCTGGTCAAAATCCAGACCTTTACCCAATTGAATGCTGTGCCGGGACCTATAGAGAGCTGTGCATAAGTGAATGCCCAAAAATCTCAATTAAATGAAACAATTTTCTAATGGGCCAAAATTATCATCCATAATCATGTAAAAAACTGATGAAGTCTATAGAAAATAATATTTTTAAGTAATTGCTTCGAAAGGTGGATCTAACAGTTATGAAATCACATGGAGGGGGAGGTATGCATGTTTAATTTTTTCTTTTTGGCATTATTTTTGTTAAACAAATAATAGTATGATGTTCATCTCAGGTTGAATGTACCTAATGCAAAGAACCACTTTGATCAGGTGACTTTTAATGTGTTTTTACCAAAAAACACATAGAATTAAGAGAGGAGGTACTAAAATTTGAATATGACTATATATATTGTTAGAGAACGAGTGAGGGTGGTGGTAACAAATGCAAATTAAAGGTAAAAAAAAAAAATGAATTATTGGTATCAACGTAAAAAATGGCTTCAGTTAGATTAAAGGATGTACAATATGTTGGTTGAGATTTACAATATTTAAATAATAAAATGAATAAATGCAGCAAAACATATACAAATGAGTCGATATGTTGTGAAACAACCAAACATTATTCAGGATAAAAATCATATTAATTTCACAATAACCCACATTTCAATCTGTTTTATTACAAAATTTAAAATGTTTTGTTTCAAATAATGGCCTTTTTATTTCTTAATGGCATTTATTTTATTCTGTTGTATTCTGTCTTATAGTGAATTGTTAACTTCAACCAAGAACGCTTTCTATTTTTTCCCCTTCTTTAAACATGCCACCTTACTGTATTATTTTAATGGCTAACTGTATTATTCAGAAGCACCGCCATGGCACATATGTCACCAGGGGACCCCCAGGGGAAAAAAGCAACCAAGCTGAATCTTAGGGTGCTTTCATGCTTACTAGTCAGAGTATAACATGAAAATAAGAGTGAAATTGATACTGTTAATTTTTCCCTTTGATGTGGATTGTTCTTTTTTCTACCCTCACATATATAAAGGAAACAAGATATGTGTGAGCTGTTTTTTTTTTTTTTTACACCTTTACCTCACTTTTCCTACCTTTGTGGTAAGCCAAATACAACATAAGTGTATTTGTCACATATACAGTACTTTATATACTTTACAGCTTTAGCTCCAGCCCTGGTGGGCATGTGTTTCCATTTAAACACAGCTGAATCAACTAATTTGTTAGTTACCAGGTTCTCTGTGTGTGTTTTGGTGTTGGTGATTTACAAACTTTGCTGGACACTGGTGCCAAATAGAGTTGAAGAGTCCTGCTTTATAGCAAAGTGAAAATGTTTAATTTGCAAATGCCAGATTTTTTTTGTAGAAAGCTTGGGTCAGATCGCAGGATCAACCATGACATGGAGCAGAAAGGGTTAAGTGCCTTGCTTAAGGGTCCAACAGTGGCAGCTTGATGGTGCCAGGGATTTGAACCCCGGGCCTAAGGTAAGTATATGGAGGTATAAGTGATAATGCTTCAAAGCGTCCCGTGGGATACAGCCTGCTTTTTCAGCAGTATACTGTGTGTAACATACAGTACATGTTTGCAGAAAGCATTTCAAAGAATCGGACTACTTAATAAACTAATGGAAAACCTTTGGGTTTTTTTAATAAAACCAGGCTGCTTCCCCATTTGTAATTACCTTTACACACCTTCAACATTTATTATTTGCCAAAATTAACATCATAACAGAGACCAGAACTATTCTTAATTACACAGATATCTTAATTACACATCCTAAATAAAAATTCTTATCAATCTGTCTCATAAGTACTGATACCATATTCCTATTGTATAGCCCATTAAGTTTTGATCATTGATCTCTTTTTAAATCACAGATAGCACAGGGTACTTTTACACACACTAGGGTAGTTTAGGTACATAAGGCTTAAGTGTGAACAGCGTTGTTGAATTGTAAGCCGACAAATATGAAGTTTTAATACAGTATGGAATCTGAGCCTGAATGT
The DNA here is from genome assembly GCA_028565275.1 of Leiocassis micropogon. NCBI lineage: Eukaryota > Metazoa > Chordata > Actinopteri > Siluriformes > Bagridae > Leiocassis > Leiocassis micropogon. Next base: position 24,480,388 of record JAOVVA010000048.1, read on the forward strand.
CCATATACAGTACAACTGTGCATTTTGTGATGTTGTTTTTTTTACAGCACAGGTCGAGCAGTTATACTGGCCAATGATGTTTTTTTTTCCTGGTTTCTGTTCAGGCTCTTCCAGTCATGCAAAAATGGCAAATACATTTCATGAAGCATGTTTTGGAAACCTTGCGCAAGCCCAGTTGAATAGTAACACATACAGCAACGACAGTAAATAAGATTGAAACTTGTGATGTAAAGGTATTATGTATTATTTTATTTATCTATATATTTTTTGTGATGCTCATGCATGACAAGAGAAAAACAGAAGAGTGACTGTTTTTGAGCTGCCTGAGAATGACAGAGAATGACCGATAAGGCAGGTAGTGATCTGTGATATTCATCAGGAATAGAAGAACATAAAGGGGCTTATAATATATAGTAGGGTTGCAGGTCTTAAAACTGCAATAACAAAAGAGCTCAGTGGTGCCAAAACCACAGGCATGATGTTTCTTGTCAGGACTAGTAGATAGCAACAAACCCATGTCCTTACACTCCTTACAATTCTGCTCTGAATGAAACCTGACACCATAGCACAGGACAATAGACAGATGAAGACTGAACGATAAGGCCAATGTTTTATAGATAATGTTATTTACATTGTCCAAATACCTGCTTTTTTAACATCAGTTAATAATAGCACCTAAACGACACTACAGGATAAAACAGCAAGCATAGATTTATTCTCAGGATGGAGCATTATAATATAATAAATAATAATAAAAATGTGAGTCACAGGTATGATTGGTTTATTGAATAAGTGTGGAATCTTCGTTTTCCAGGAAGAACTTGATGAACACAGATTACAAAAAACGCTGAAACATTCAGCTAAACATCCAAATGCAGTGTGGTGACTATTTAGTATTTGAAACAAAGCTATATGATTATTTCTCAGATGCTAGCAACATTGTGATACATGTTTATAATTGTATTTTTTACATAATTAAAGGCAATAATAAAAATGTTATGGAATATGTATGACCATAAGGCATAAGACAGATGTGGAATTCATACGCCGATACTGTATGTTCCTCATATTATAAACAAGAGTACCCATTCTTTTAGGAGGTAGACAATGTTACTTTGTTCAGACGACGGCATATTTCAGACGTGCACGCGCAAGGTCTTTTGTTTTAGGCAGGTCTCAGGCATTTTACTGTCTGCAATATCACTCTGCACCACAAGAGTACAGTATGCAACAGTGTATGTGTCAGTATTTTTGTGCTACAAGTTGCACACCGCTGTAGTAGAGATCATTCCTAGACATTCAAGGAAGATGCCTGCTTAAACACACTGTCAAATATATTAGAAGCATTTTAAGGCATTAAAATAGAATGTGACATAATGAAGAGTGCTTGAATATGGGGAAAACAGTGTTGCAGTACCAGTAAAGTTCTTCGTCCGTTTATCAGTTCGTTTTTCAGGCAAAAATATTGCCTTCGTCAGAGTTTTATATCTCTGGGGTCAGTTTCCACTCTCCACTGTGAGCTACGTTTTCCTTTCATACACAGAAAGTCAGAGCAGGCAATAGTGAGGAGGCAGGCCTGTGAGAGAGCATTATCCAGCTGTAGATCACCACAGCACTGGAAAATCCAGATTACTGAAGCCTGGTTCTTTCCTCAGGTCCCAGTAAGTGTTGTTGCTGACCCATGTGTCATCTTTTGACTTTCTGTAAGAATCAAGCCAACACAAGAATGAATTAAGCTATGGCTTTGTATAAACATTTAATTTAATGGGTTTGTGTGTTAGTCATAAATATGATCTTCTTGATGTTTATTGTTATGTATTTTACAAGATGTAATTGAATTTTAATCTCCTGAAATAATAAAGCAAGGTATTAAGAGTCATCAAACTCAGCCCTACAGAATACACAGAGAACCATGACTCCATTCATCCATCCATCCATTATATATAGTGTTTATCCTGTGTAGGGTTATGGGGCATGCAGCCTGTCCCAGGGAACTAAGGTGCACAAGGAGGTTTACAGTTTGGATGGGGTGCCATCCATTCACAGTGCTCAAGCACACACACTCACACATCCAATCATACACTATGACCTATTTGGGAATGACAATTGGCCTACATTGCATGTCTCTGGACTGTGTGGGGAAACGGGAGTATCTTGAGAAAACCCACAAAGCAAAATATAAAAACTTATCATCTAGTAATGCCACTTTTGTCATGATGAAACATTTCACAGCAGATATTAAAGTGAAGAACTGAACAAAATGGAAAAATGATTCATTTACTAATAGGGATTAAATAACGCACTGCAGTTGAGCCACTAGAGGGTGTCTGGGACACTCAGCCAGACTTTTAAACCACTTGAACACAGTAAACTGTATACAGTACATATAGAAGTTTAAGGCATGAACAAAAATCATGTTTGCACTTTAAACACTTTAAACACTTTAAACATTAGTTGTATCGTAACCCTTACAATGCCTAGTGTAATGACTACATAGCTGCCTTATTAGTTAGACTGTAGTAACTGTTTAAGTAATAGTTGACTCTGAACCATATAAAATTTGAAAGTGATTAATAAGCAGGGCGTCTAAGATGGATAGACACTGCATTGAGAAAAATTGAAAACCGTTATGGAGTGGTTCTTACTGGAAGAACCGTGGGTGATGTTCCATGTTGTTCTCCTCTAGGACTCTGCGCCTATCTCTCTGTAGCTGTTCGATTCTCTGCTTCTGTGTTTCTGCAGCCTCAATGTTCCCTTCCTCCAGTAACCTACACACAGATGGAATGTTAGAAACCATGGCATTGTCCTTTTGTCCTTGCATACAATAAGGCTTAATGCAGCATATCATCTTTTGGTAGCCTGGAGGTATGAATGGATGCAATCTGGTGTCTCTCTCACTGTCACACACACACACACACACACACACACACACACACACACACACACACACACATTAAGAACTGTCCAATACATTATTAAAAACCTGGAAGGACACTGCTGAACTGTCAACTTCGCAGACGAAATGTGGTTGGAAAAAAATAAATCATGAATGACCCTAATCGGAGTTCACTTAAACTGTTGGTGAAGCTGCATCTTAAAAAACCTACAGCAGAAATCAAGGCTACATTTAATAGTGAAAGTAAACCAGAACTCACAGGATTGGGTTTAAACGGCTGTTTTACCATGGGAAAACCACTTGTTATTGAGACGTATTATGTCTAGTGACACTGTACACGCCTCTGGAGGCAGTGTTATGATCTGGGGTTGCTTCAGTTAGATCTAGCCTCAGAGGCAATAAAATAAAATCACCTAATGACCTGAATGTACTGAATGACTAGGTTATTATCTATGGAGTTTTTTCCCCCCTGATGATACAGGCATATTCCAGGACTCAAACTGTTGAAGAGTGCTTCTGGGGGCATGACAAATCATTTGCACACATGAATTGGCCACCACATCAAAACTGAATTAAAACTGCGACTCTAATCAAAACTGAATGCAGTCAAATGAGTCACGCTCTTTTATTATATAATAATATAATACACGCTTATTATTATAAAAGTGACGAGAAGGACAGATGATTGAATCAGGAGATAATTGGACATGAATATCACTTTTTTGTTCTGAGTCAACAAAATATTGGAACCTTGGAAATAACTAAATGTATACTTATCTCTGCTGGAATTCAATTTCATTGATCATATATCAATATCATTGTCATTTTCAGCAATGTATCATTATCTCCTCTACAATTCCAGTAATTTATGACAGAACCTTATCATAGAAGTCCATGACTGCTGGGGAAACTGCTCTAGTCAACAGATAGTAAATGTCCTTTTTCTTAGCTACAACATTCCCAAAATAACCATCGAATGAAGTTTATTTTACCCCCAATTTGCCCAACTGGTACTTTTGCTTTGCTGATCATGTGACAAACAGAACTGATGTGACTGGCTTTTTAGAGATATTCATTATTGCTTTTTTCAAAAACTTGTATGTTCAAAGCTTCAAAAGTGAGCATATGTAGTACTTTTCAATTAAAGGTTTTGTTATAGCAGCAAAAGCCTTCATATACAACAATATATTTATCATAAAATATATTCTGTATGGGGTTTCTCCCAGTCAATTGCATTCTTGAAATAAAATGGAAGTTTAAAAAATGCCTTAATTAATTACACGTATACAGACTCCTATTACATGCATAAGTGCTAAATGTTATGAAGATTTACCTCTGATCAAGACGGAATCTTGTGTCTGTGGGTGGCAGTAAATGTTTGGTCTGTGGATCCAGTTCATTCAGCTCAATGGCAAATTCTGTGAAACCGTAGTACTCCTCAGAGTCACGAGGCATTGGCTCTACACAAACGACATAAAGGTCATTAAACTCATCATCAAAGGCATAATTAAATATAGGGGTCATAAAAAGAATTTACATCTATGCTGTAAATCATATGTTATTGGTCAGTGTGCATGAATCAAATGGTAAAAGTATTAATTAATCACAATGCTTGATTTTAATGCATGAGACTTTAAAATGGCAGGGGTGCTGTAAAGCAGGTAAGTGCAGTAAGGATAAATCCAAGGGTCCCGGAGTGCCTGGGGCCTCTAAAAATGTTATGGCAGGTAAAGCATGGGGGTCTAGTATATCAGACTTTCAAGGGGTCCAGAATCTCTAGCAGTGTCCCTATTTGGACTACAACTTGGTTACAGGATTCCACAGGAGGGCCTTGGGGGTTAAAAAAAACTCCGATATCCTATTTTTAGAATATTTAAATGAGAATTCCATGATTTACTAAGAAAGAGGGAACTCTCAGCCTCATTTTGACCCCAGAATTTCCTTGCTGAAATTAAAAATTATCTCGCCAGCAGAGTGGTTTAGGTACGAAAGAATTGCATGTGTTTTCTATCACAACTGGAATTGGATAGTGTTCATTAAAGTGCTTTAAAACATTTTTTTAGGATTAAAACTTTATCATAGATAAAGTTTCTGCTGAAGGATCAGGATGATAAAATACTTACAGTATTAACCGATTTTTACTGAAATTTTATACATTTCACCTATTGCACTTTATAAGCCATAGTGCAAAACTAATCAGTGCGACTTAATACCTGACTTGATAGAATGGGCCACATAGATATGTAAATCTTACTGGCAAGCCAGATGCATTTAGCCTTTGGTAGGCTTCCATAGTATATTCCATTAGGCCAATTTCCACGCAGCTTGTGTATCACCTTCCCTTTATGGTCCACAACTGTCCCCTCCACAACATTCAAACCGGAGCTCCAGTAGTTTGACTGCAATGCATTAAAATAAAAATAAATTAAAATTAACTTAAAAATAAAATAAAATCATCATCATCATCACTGTCTCTGTCTAACCAGTACAAGATGAATACAATGTCTGCATGGTCCTACAGTGGGGCAAAAAAGTATTTAGCCAGCCACCAATTGTTCAAGTTCTCCCACTTAAAAAGATGAGAGAGGCCTCTAATTTTCATCATAGGGGTACCTCAACTATGAGAGACAAAATAAGAAAAAAAATCCAGAAAATCACATTGTAGGATTTTTAAAGAATTTATTTATTATGAGTATGGTGGAAAATAAGTATTTGGTCACCTACAAACAAGCAAGATATCTAGCTAGAAAATCCAGAAATAGTTGAGGTATATTTATGATGAAAATTTCAGGCCTCTCTCATCTTTTTAAGTGGGAGAACTTGCACAATTGGTGGCTGACTAAATACTTCTATGCCCCACTTTAATTTATACAGTTCATAGTAAGATCGCTACATGAGTCTAAAGACAGATTACAGACAGCATGTGTCCTTGATTTTCAGCAGATGGCACCACTGAGACATCAATGAGACATCAGTGGGGAAACAATGAAAATAACCCTTCATTCATTCCTTCTTTCTTTCTGCACTCACATCTTTCTTTCTCTACTCACTTTATGTCTCTTACCCTGTACTTATCTCATTCTCTGTCTGTGACTATCTCAATCAGAGTAACCTTTAACTTTAGACATGCAGCCTTTGGAAACGTGCCGGTGTCAATTTCTTTTTCACATTCTTTTTTACATTCAGTCCCATCCCTGTGCTAAAGGATCTCTCAGTCTCTCTGGGTGGCCTCACTGCGTTAATATGTCAATCAGTGTCTCTCACAATTTGAGAAGCGAATCGCGGCATGCTGCTGCTTCTTCATAAACTACAGTAGCAAGCGTGATGGAATATTTACCTAAACAATATCAGACGTAGTAATATACGTCTTTTGATAATCATAAGCAGCTGCTATAAATCAGGTGCACAGGGTGTTTATATACGACTAAGGTTTAGCTAGATTTATTAGATATATCATTCTTTAATATTACACAGCGCAGTGAATGAAATCGAGGTTACACAGCCCGAGGATTTCATTGTAGCACTCTGTCATCATGTGGGGAAATGTAGCTCACCTTGAGGAAGGTGACTTTACACTGACAGATTTCGCTGCTGGAGTTCTTTATGCAGATTTCTCCATAATGTTCGATCCAGCGCTCACCACTCAGAATGTTGTGAATGCATGATGTCACTTTGTTCCATTCATAGTGGTCTCCCAAGCTAGGAAAGAAAACAGGGAGTTACAATAACATTTAGGTCATGACTGATTACCTAAAACACTTACAGTATTGGCAGGTGTTTGCAAAAGCTCTACACTATTAACTGTGGACGTAAAGAAGGCGAGGCCACAACTGTACCATGAAATGTTCGATTTATATTTGTTTTTATTTACCAAAATAAGGCTTTCAGTAAAAGTTTATATTTCATATGCTACCCGAGATACACATAAAATCTCCCACCTTCATTCACTCTTCCCAATAGGCCAAATCCCAAATGGCTTTCTATGCCATATAGTGCAAGTGCTCAGTACATCATTGTGTTCCAGAACCTGCTTAGTGCATTTAGTGCCCAACAGCACATTATTTAGTATTAAGCAACATAAATCTTTAATAAATGCCTGATCAATTCATAAAGAACTTTGTATTTTCATTTTAAAGGAACTTGCATATAAATAAAAAATGGTCAATGATGTATGCTGTAAATGTTGTTGTTGGTCTTTCTGCTTTCCTGCACAACTTGGCACAGATTTTATGCTGGATACCCCTCCTCATGCAACCCTCTTGGACTGCATCCAAATGAACCCCAGCCTTCTGCATGGCAGCTGAGAAAACTACCCCTGAGACACTCAATGCCCCAATACAGTATGCAGTAAATAAAGTACATTAATTTGATGCCCTTTCCTGTATTAATCAACAGAAGTTGCATTCATTCAAAAAAAATCCAGCAAACAAAAGCTTCCTTTAACTAGGAGTGTCTTGTCTAGCACACAAAGGGCTCGTGTGAATACACGTTTTAATTTCTAACCAAGCAAAAGCCACAATTAGTTGTTCCAAGACCCAGACCAGCTCATTAAAGCGATGTACTGTAATCAGGTGTGGTTGTAGTGGTTAGCATGAAAAGCTGCAGCCAAGCCGCCTGTTTGTGGATTCGGCTTCACATGAATAAACGCTTTTAAATGTGGATATTCCGCCTCTGAATCCTAATCAGCCTATGTCATGTCTGGGGAAAACCCTTTAAATGATGAAATTCTGCCACTATTTACTATATGCAGTTCTGAAAACTATGTTTTTCTGAGTGTGTTTTGTGTAAATCTTAATCAGAAGTGAGTTAAATCATTTTAAAAGTCTGGAGGTTGACTTTGGCACAGGTCACTGAACTGATCAGGTTTATGTCCATTTACTGAGACTGAAGCATGACATTCACTGTTGGAAGAAATCACACTAAGCAGCCATGTGTAACATTTAACCTAGACAATCCCCCTCCATTGCACCAGAGGGCGCCCTTTCATGAATTTTGAATGAATTTCATAGTTAGCCAATCTTTTTTTTAACTGGTTTCCCAACATATAAAGCATTTATAAGACCTTGGCTGTGGTGCAAAACCTGAGCTGTTTTTTTTTAGATTTTATGTGATTTTGTTTATGACTGTGTTTCACCCGACCTAGACCCTTCTTTTTGCTTAGAACACTGTTTTAGAACCCTGCCCTAGCCACTGATTCAAACTTGTTCACATTCTGTCTACATTTGATTTTGACCGGGATTGTCCTGCCCTTGATTATTTTATTTTTTTGTCAAATAAGCCTCCAGCATGTGGATCTGTACGTAACAGTATTTATGGTTTCAATAAAGAGAGGCATGTTTATGTACAAATAAAGAATTGTGTAGAGTGGTACTCAAAAACAATCCAACTGAAAGAAAACTGCATGGCACAGGAAGGATGTAAAAATAAGTCTTAATGCATATTGGTGTGACAGAAAAATAGTCTCAGTATCGCAGCACTTACCCAGGGAGCACGACATGAGTGGTGCCAATCGGGACAATCTCCATGGACTTCCCCCAGAACTTGTTCTTCCACCTCACATCTGAATGCAACACACAAAAAACCTCAAGGTCACTTTGAGAGTCACCTGCTCACAGAGCCTCAGAGCCCATTTGCACTTCAAACATATCTACCTGTGACTGTTATTTTACCTTGCCAGAAGATGAAGTTTTTCGATTCAGCATGGCATGCAGATATAGGAGGGTGATGGCTAACCTACAGTAAATAAAAGAATAACACAAACAAATGACAGAACCCAGAGTGTCATACGTATAAATATGTACATAAACAAAACTAGTGTGTAACCTGCATTAACATAATCATACCTGCTCTGCTATGAAGCGAAATCCTTTATCTGGTCGGTCACACTCGTACGTCTCCCCCAGCACTGGGTTGAAAGGTTTCCCTCCTGCTCTGTAGTAAGTGGAGGCATAGCCCGATACAGCAAACGCTGCAATGTACACCTACACATTCACACAACATTATTAGACACTGATCTCTATCCATCCAGGTTTATACAGTACAACACTTGTGCGAATACACGAATACAAGGGTGAATCAAATTTATCCATACTAATTTATTTTAATTAACTTTTAGAAAAAACAAACACATAATTTTTTTTACATAATCTCCTTGCTTTTCAATACACTTTCTCCATCTGCCAACAAGCTTCCATATTGACTGTTGTTTTAGGCTGAGCTGCAAACCACAAAAACACTGCTGTCTTCACTTCTTCATCAGAAGTGAATCTTCATCCTCTTAGGGCTTCAGGAGACCAAACAGGTGAAAGTCCAATGGAGCAAGATCAGAACTATAGG
>JAOVVA010000048.1:24489719-24519344 GCA_028565275.1 Leiocassis micropogon
AAGTGAATCTTCATCCTCTTAGGGCTTCAGGAGACCAAACAGGTGAAAGTCCAATGGAGCAAGATCAGAACTATAGGGAGGATGGCTTAAAGACCTCAAAACAAAGTTTTTGCAGAATGTCGGCAGTTTAGGCAGTAGTGTGCGGACGTGCATTGTCATGCAAGATCACAACGCCCTTGGGTAGTAATCATCTGTGTTTAATCTGAAGTTTAGGCTTCAGCTCTTCAATAAGCATCTCGCTGTAATGAGCACTGTTGATTAATGCTTTTTTCCTGATAATGTTCCTATACTGGCCCTTGAGAATCTCACAAAACTGTAAGCATCAATTTTCTACCTAGTGGTTGACTTTTGAACTTTTTTTGGTCAATGTTTTCATTCTATACTTAGTTAATCACCAGTAACCATTCTCTTAAAAACTTTCACCTTCCTTAGAGTATTGGTCCAAAATTGGTTTGGAGATATTACTGCGCATAAAGTATTTGATGAATAACGGCACCAGGTACACCCTCAAACCACAAATAACGAATCACTGCATGCTGCTCTTATTTTGTGCAAATCACAAGTGGGCCATCCATTTTTGTGACACTGTAGTACAAATGAACTGATGCAACACGTTTACACCTGCACAGCAGTGACTGTGGAGTTTTTAATATAACCGGAGTGTGGGTACGTTTTGACTCACCCTCATACATCAACTACCAACCGGCACCATTACTCAAGTTTAAAAGGAGTTGGAACGAGAAGAACCCAAAGCCAGTCTGCCTAAATGGAGACACTGCCGCCACCATCACATGTCCTACTTGTTACTATTTTGTATGTCCTTTAAAATATACTTCCAGCAGGAAGGGAGCTATTGAAGAAAAACTATTTTAGACATTTCTGACATTGATCCTGTTTGGATTATTCCAAAATCATACCAGTTCAACAAGGACAATTCTACATGAATCCTACAAAGATTTAACTAGTTGATCTGCTGATACTACGGTAATAAAAACTTAGGAAAAATAATTCCTTCAACACCTAATGGCCGAAACATTTCAGCCTGAGATGAAAATTTTGACAGTGACAAACTGGACTTGGTACCTGGCTCAAGTGTGCATTCTCAAAGTTCCTGAAGTTTGGACATTTGAGAAAGCGAAGCATAGTTACCCAAGCTATATAAATGTCATTACTAAAGCATGAATGCTTCTTAAAACTGAAGACAACACTGATCAAGCCATTAAAGTCCACCGCTGCCTCTCCCTCTCCTCTATAATGAGTACTGGAAATATTCTTCCACACAGAGTGCCTGAGTGCGGCCACTTTGAAAGCTCCTCTAATGGAGGATACGGTGGGAGAGAGCTAGTTCACTCAGGTCCACTCAGCCAACACTGAGCCACGACTGGAAAGCTTTGTGCAGCACTTAATGAAAGCCACTAACCCAACTAAGGCAATTAACTCTCCATTACACTGTCCTGAACACTTTTTCCTGGGACTCTTGCTCTAACGGTCATGTTTTGTTCTGACAAAACAATTTCTTCAATACTTACAATCATTAATGGGAAAAAGCTTTGCATTTAAGTCAATCAATGTACACAATGCATTAAATAAGCCTTCTATAGTCTGATGGTTTTACAGTGGAGAAGCCACACACTAAAAGCCTCACAGTGAATATTCCAGGAAGCACAGCAAGCTCCACTTCCATTATCTGTCTGTATGTCTGTAGATCTGTGCCGGACAAAGTGGACGAAGCTCACTTTAACCACTTTCCTCACAAAAGAGATCACTTTATTATAGTAATGACACAGTCATGGTCAAGAGCCATCAGATGTCACAGATGAGCTCAGATTAGACAGGCCTTTAAAAGGCACAGCTCCAGTAATGGTAAACGTGATCAGCTAACTGTAACTGACACTGTAAATCAGACACCTGACTCAACAGAGGCAAGATAATGTAGATGACTGAACGTATCTGTGTGACAGGAGATACAATGTATTATTTGAAATAAGAAATTCAGTCCCTCCTGGAAAGCTGGTATAGACGCACTGACTGTATATACCTTACCTGTTTTACAGCTTTATGATTTCAATTGAAATTTTTTATTGAAATTGAAAGATATACAAGCTAGTAAAATGTATAGACTATTGTTTTAAAAATCAATTTATTAATAATGTCATAGACATGCCATTTTTTATTAATCATGTCATACACAGGTATACCGATCAGCCATAACACTAAAACAATTAAACAGTTAACAATTAACGATTAAACCGCCTATTTTGTAGGTTTCCCTTGTAGGCTCTGATCTCTTGAAGCATGAGACAACAACTCATCTGAAGGTGTGCCATGGTGCTGTAACTTGCAAGGAAGGGCCTCCATGGATCAGATTGTTTGTCCAGCACAACCTATGGATGCTCGATCGGATTGAGATCTGGGAAAATTGGAGGATAGATCAACAACCGTGAGCTCTTTGCCTGCTAAGCCCCATACAAATCAATGTGTAGTGTTCTGATACCTTTTTATCAGGGCCAGCATTAACTTTTTTCAGCAATTTCAGTGCAAACTTGGCTTTTCTGCGGGATCAAACCAGGGGACTGGAATAAATGAGCCTTGGGTGCCCATGTGTCACCAGTTTACTATTATTTAATTGATAATCAATGTTGCTCAATTCATCTGGCGCTGGTTTTAATGTTATGGCTGATGAGTGTACATGTACAGTATGGGTATGTGTACTGTATGTCCTGACAGATACCATGCGTTCAAAGGGGTCCTGTGTATTTGCAGCTTGATCGAGCAGCTCGCTGTACTCCAGTTCCTCACACAGCCTCTGCAGGGTATTAAGCGGCTCGTTCAGCTGCACCGGCATGGCCACCTTAGACAGGTCTTTTCCTATGTTATTCCTCAGGATGTTCCACAGACTGATGTTGCTGGTGTTTGGGCTTGGAGAGGGGAGCACAGAACGGCGCGCAACACAGTCTAAGAACAGGGCATATACAGTACATTTGATAAGGGAGATTATTCTCGGACAATCAGAATGTTAAATGAAAGGGCTTTAATTGGTGGAACAATTTTCACCTCGACTGAAATAAACAAGAGGAAATTAAATAAAGTGAAATGCCTGAGCCACCTGGATCAGTTCTCTCATTCTGGACCTCGTTGCTGAAGTTGTCCATGGAGATATTATCGCTGACATCACTGATGTACGAGTCATCTTCTGATGGCTAAAGAAAGAGAGAGAGAGAGAGAGAGAGAGAGAGAGAGAGAGAGAAGACAGGCAGAGTTAGAGAAAGAGAGACAGAGAGAGAGAGAGAGAGAGAGAGAGCTCCTTATCGCAGCAGTTCCGCTGTCTTGTCCGATTAACACCTCGTGCTCACAGCAGGTTACTCACATGCCTGGGGAGCACTGATCCCTCTGCTCCTATTTTTTTCCACCCACAAATAATAACAGTGAAAGTCTCACTCAAGTGTGCGAAGCATGTTCGTATGATTAAATTTGAGAGTAGGACTGGAGGACAGAAAGAGAGAGAGAGAGAGAGAGACTGACTCTCAAGGGATGGGAACAAATTTTCACTCTGCTCTTTGGTGGGGTATTTTTAGAAGCAAGCAATTAGCTTCATTTTCACATTACTTCTGCTACTGGAGTTCTGCTTGGACATGTCTGCCTGAAGCAAAAAAAAAAAAAAACGATAGAAAATCAACATGCAGATGCCTTGAACCTGAAATATACAGGGTTGGTTTATACAGCATCATCCAGCATACCGTTGACTGGTAGCATCAAACACCAGTCAACTGCGAACTAGAAACTATCCCACTCCCAGGATATGAGTCACACATCCGCAGCAGTGAAAGTGGGCATAGCTCGCACCATAGTAACATTCATAGAAATAGTCCCACACAAATTTAAAATAAAATGGCGTTACAGTATGTTTGGCCACAGAGGTCCTCACCTCGTTCTCAGAGGAGCTTGCTGAAAGCAAGACTTCTTGAGCGTCAAAGAACTCGGACAGGGACTCTGTAATGGAAGCTCGGCTCTCGTTGGACGCCTGGTGGACGAGGTGGCGGGAGCAGTCTAAGGAGTCCTGCTTCTGAAAGGGCAAGTCATAGCATAGTAGAAATGCAGCAATATCGCTCTGATATACTTATAAGCATTTAACCAGGTCAAACAGGAATCCTAAAGACATTGAAATCTAGGTAAATTTATTCACCAAATACAACTTACTCCTATACTTGTTAATAGAAGAAACATGGCCAAACCTAATTAGCAAAGATGCAAGCACATCATGGTTTGTGAATCTAAAAAAGAAAGCTATAGGCTCGTACTGCAAGCCATGCTAATTAGTGCAGAAAGAAGGTGTTGATTCAGAAAGCACACTGCTGACAGAGTAAACCACAGGAAATACCAAGGGTGATATGTTTTGCAAGTGTGGGAGTTTGACTGTGTATGTGTTGTCAGGGAACTTTCTTAACTAGCGCCAACTTCAAACGATTTAATGAATGAATATCCAATCTTATGCTAACACTATGGTACAATATTTTCAATTTAAAAAATATCTATTTTTTTATCATGTACTGTGATAAGAAACAGAACAAACGTATCTCAGCTTTTTTTCTCTATACTCATCTGAATATTGTATTTATAGTACTGTGCAAAGTCTTTTTTTTTCCGGCCCTCTTCTCTTTCCTTCATATTTTATTTCCAAAGATTCAGACTGTATTGTATTTTAAACGATGCCTTGAGGTATTGTTCTCCAGGCTTCCTGAAGGACCTTTTTGGCTCTCATTTTTGGCAAGTTTTTGAACTATTTTTTAGTTCAGTCCCTGTACCTAACCAGTTTTACAATAATTTTTTTTGTTTGTTTGTTAAGCCACACAGTGACCTATGAATCATTCAAGCATAAAAACATCTAATTTAAGGCCTGAATCAGTGAGAAACAGGTGCTGATGATGATGAATAATCAGGCGAGTGATTAGTACACTGGTGATGCTGAATGTGTTTCTGAGTGGTTGGAACAGACGAGAGGGGAAAAGAGATTGCTGTTGAGGTTGTTACATACTGTAAACAACCCATTTTTTAACCTGTATCTTTAGGCACTTTGCAGCCTGTCACAGTAAAGTATTTTTTCCTGTTTCTTTAATTTAGTCTACATCATTTAATTAAATTTAATATGAAGAAATGAGGGGTGGTTCAAGACATTTGCACAGCACTGTATACACTGATCAGCCATAACATTATGACCACATGCCTAATATTGAGTAGGTCCCCCCAGTGCAAACAAATCAGTAATGACCTATGTCTGTGAACACCTTTTTATTGGAACCAGCATTAACCTTTTTCTCAGTTTGAGCTACAGTAGGATCAGACTACACGGATCAGCCATCACTCCCCATGTGCATCAGTAAGACCTGACCACACATGACCCTGTTGCCACTTCACTGTTTCTTCTTCCTTGGATCACTTTTGGTATGTCCTGACCACTGCAGGTCAACATTCCACAAGAGCTGCAGGTTTGGAGTTGCTCTGACCCAGTTTTCTATCCATTACAATTTGGCCCTTCTCACAGTAGCTACATTTTTAATATCTCGTTACAATGGTGGAATGGTGGCCAAGTTTTGATTGCTAAAAGACAAGCTCAAAACTGCAGCTCTTGAGAGAAATTCCTGGTCTGCAGTGATCAGGACATACCAAAAGTAATTCAAGGAAAGAAAAGCAGTGAACAGGCTGGCCCATGTAGTCCGATCCAGTGGAACACACAATACATCACTGTTTCGTGGCAAAAGAGAGGACCTACTCAATACTAGACAGGTGGTCATAATGTTTTCATATATACCATTACGTATCATATAATGTTACGTAATGGCTGATCGGTTTATGTGCTGGATGTATACAGTAGCATCTAAAAGTATTGAGACAATAGTGAAATTTAATGTTTTAATGGCTTTCTTAATTTTTTTTTAAGTCTTTTTTTTTTTTTTTGTAATTTGTCAAAACCTGCTGGATCTATCAAAAAGATGTCCGCAGTATTCTAGCGTCACTTGCTCAGATCATTTCTCAGATTGCTTCCTGAAGTTCATGTACAGAAATGTGCCCTATTTAACACCCTGTAAATATTTCTTAAATTTCCCCTTATGCTGTTTTAACATGGTGTGATTATCATGTTGTTTGAAAATGATTTCCTGTCATGCTGTGTAAAATGGATTCCTATCAAATTCTAGGACAGAGTGTGATAATGTGCTTCATGCCAGATTAAACAATGAAGATGCTCTGAGGATAGACTTGTGAATGAATATGTTGTACTTACTGTACAGTACATCAGTCACTGTGATTGGGGATTATGCAGAAAATGGTGTTGCATAAACAGAGGCGCTTTTATGTGAGCTTGGGGTAATACTGAAATTTTATCTGTGGAATTTCATTTTTGGTTTTCATTTCTCCTTTGCCACTTGCATATTATCTCTGAGCTTCATATCATATTGTGTAACTTGAACTGTAGTAGCACTACCCTAAAAAAAAAAAAAAAAACAGATAATGGCAGAACTACAGTATGATGTCGGCTTCCTCTGGTCACACTGGCACTAAATCGATCATGATGAAGCTCACGGGTGAAGATTTATTTATTTATTTATTTATTTATCATCTGTGACAGCAAAATCTGGCTGAAAATCACACCGTGTCAAGCCCAGCTTTAATCTATAAATATCATACGCCTACACAGAGAACTATTTTGGATTTTTTTGTTTTTCCTCTACACAGTTCTGAATAATTTTTCCTGATGATTCACAGAAATGGTCGGAGTTTCTAAGCACATGTTTAGTCGTTGCTAACAACAGCTGGAAGTAGCAGAAGGACTGAGTCAACCCTTCTTTGTGTTTCATCTATAAAACGGATTAACCCATGCAGATGGCTTTTCCTGGAATCTGGGAATGATGCTGAAGATTGTGCTGTTGGTACAGTATGAGTGTATTCCTCACACCCACCTGCAGCGAGCCAGCGCTGAAGTTTTTAAGGATGGCGGGCTCTGTGATATGCGACTCTATGTGTATCTTGCAGAGGCGCTCTCTCAAATCAGAGTTCTGTGCTAAAGCCTGCAAAAGCAAAGAGCAACCAGCACAAGCATGAGTGTGCACGCACGCACGCACACACACACACACACACACACATACACACACACATGCACACGCACACACACACACAGCAAAGTGTTCCCTAAAGATTCTCCACTCTCCTGAAACAGAACACATTTATAACCATCTCTTGTTGAATGTGTTCTTATTAAAACATGGTATTAAAAAAATGATGATCCTGCTTATTGCCAGGACTCAAAAGTGCCATCAGTGAAATTTTCAAACTGAAAAGTTTTAATTTTAGATAATTTTCTACAGTCTAGCTTAGGTATCCACCTCTTGATGTCCTATTAAAGAATGTATAAAAGTTTTTATAGTACAAAATAGCAGAGTGTAGTTTTAGTGGTGCATTCAAGTCATGTCAGAATGATAGTAATTAAGAGTTCAAAAGCATTCAAAAAGGCATCTTTGCCAAACTCATAATTAGCAGTTGGGATTTCTGAACTTTCTCAAAACTCTGACTCGGCAGTGTGTGAAGTGACATTAAAAACCACCGAGAAACAGGAACAGTGGCTTGAAACAGCATAATGCAAGGTTTTAAGTTCCCTAGCTGTTATTTGTGATTACTGTAATTCTGACAGGACTGGATAGTCCTGAACTGGACAGGACAGTAAAGAAACTGCTGGAAATGATTGTCCTGGAATGCGACAAAAAAGGCATAGTTTGGTGGTGTTCCTCACTTCCTCACTAATGTTTGAGGATTTTTCGTCTACACTGTAGGTTTAGGGAAAGGATGTATTTTCCAACAAGCAGTCAGTCACTAAGCAACAATGCCTTTAGATCAAAGGTTTCCAAACTAGGGGTTTGAGGCCCCACGTGGGTCACAATTTTTTTTTTTTGTGTCATTTATCCTTTTTCTTTATCCTTGCATGCTGCACTAGTGTAGGGGTTCAGCAATAATATGGACAAAGTTCCTTGTTCGTCTCCTGCTCTGCTCTGTTTTTTCTCCTTTCATCTCGCTTAAAACTGGATGTGACGAGATCTGTGCTTTCAAACACAATATCTGACCTTTTGAAAAACTGTCAAGCTCACCCTTCCAGTTAGAAGGGACTGAGGAGTCAAAAAGAATACTGTACTTCTAAGTCACCTACAATATGTTGCGTGTTACTAGAATACAGTGTTACTAGAATACTGTGTCACAAGTTACTCTTAGTGCATGACAGTCCATATCACGATCCGCGCTGATCAGGCCTAGAACACGGTCAACAACACAATGTAAAATGTAATTAAATACAGTGGTCCCCATTGGCCTCCACTGTCCTTAGTTGGACTACAGAGGTTCCTACTGCAGATGGATGGATGGGTGGATGGAACGTATGATTATTATATTGATAATGTATATGTGACAAATAAAAGCTTAATTTTTTTCATTATCCTGACTAAAATCAATAATTACAATGATTAAATGTTAAAATATTATAATAGTCCCAAATTCTAATTCTAACATCTGTAATAAAACATGTTGGGTGGTCAAAGCTTGAAATCACAGAAAATTCAATGTTCATTTGTCTATTTGAGGTAGTCTGCCTAAAAATTTTGGCAACTCCTGTTCTAGGTCAACAAGCTCAGCAATCCAATTCATATAATATTTGATTACCAAATGATTTTAAATCAGCCATTACATAGCATCACAGTGAAATCAACCCAAATTCTACTTTGCAATTGTTAATTAAGCAAGAAAGCTCACATCATTTAAAGCATCCAGCTTGTCAAGGCAATATGCAGGTAGCAGGGTGTTAAAAAGCACATGCAGAGTAAACAATGTAAAAAAGGAAAAAGAAAAAAAAAGAAAGATATTGTATGTGTGTGTAACCAGCTTACAGATGCTAGTGCACTTTTCAGTCCCAGGAGCTGTGCAGAAGGAGCTGTGCATGTCTCCTGCTCCATCATCTGCCTCAGTTTCTCTTTCTCTAACTTCAAGGAGCCAAGCGCCGACTTCAGGTTTGTGTGCACTGGAATCATAAACATATTCAAAAATCTTCATTCCTAACAGAATGCGTACAATCTGCTAAGTGTCAATAGTCTCATCTCATCAAGCACAAAATACACACCACAACCCACAGCACCCAAAGAATCCACTGGCAGCGTCCTTGTGCCAGACACCACAGCACACCCCTAGAGACCCTGCAGAGCCACACCCTGAGGGACCAGAACTACCCCGGTGGCACAAGGTGGACCCAGAACCTACTGTGGGTGGTTTTAATGTTATGGATGATCAGTGTATAAACCTATCTCGGTGAATAAAAATGCTGCAACCTTTGCGTACATCTTAGATAGAACTGCATAACAATAATCCTTAGCCATACAAAGATTTGCTTTTGAGCATAGGAATGATATAATCACAACAATCCAAGAACAAATATGGTACAATACTTAGTTGTGCCTCATGCTGCAAATGAAGTGGCTTAATGAAGTAGTCCTGCAACACTGTTCATATTATATAGAGCAAAAAACTTATCCTTTTATATCAGTTAAAGAATAGAAATATTGTAATTACATTCTCATAAATTATGACTCTCTAGATAAAAAAAATGAATTCAGCAGCATGACATGCTCCACGCTTTTAAGTCTGTACCTACATACAGTTGAACTAATGAGAGAATTAACTTGCAGCCTGCATTTACACAAAAATCCATTTATAATCAAAGTATGGAACGTGTTAAGTGTTTTCAACTTAGAGTCTTCTAATATTAGACACTGTATAACAACAAAGCGACACAAAAATATCTATGCAAATGCATTTCCTTCTAAAACAGTTGTTCTCTCAGAGCTCAGACGGAAGGAAAAACCCCTTAAAAGTGTGAGCACAGCAGGCGTCTGCTGCCTCACTACTCATAACAGAGCGTTTCACACTCAGAGTCACGTGCGGGTGGAGGAAACCCCGGATTTATCAGGCAGAAAACTACTACGCCCATAATTGAATGCCAGGCCCCTAAATACAAAATTTTGCATAGATGATTCAATTTTAAACAACTGCTGTATATTGGCAAGATGCTTCTGTAATACAGAGATATTGTAAATCTCTGCAGCACTCACAGCTGTTGGCCACACGGCAAAAATCTTCTTGCAGTTTGGACACGTCTAAAGGCAAGTCAAGGGGCTCTGGATAGTTTTTCTCGATGACCAGATCAGCAGAAGAGAGGTTGGGATTGGAGGCATGGAGACGTACAGAACCTGAGGAGATACAGCTGGGGACCTGCATGAGGATGAGAGAGGAAATGGCAGCACAAGTCACACAGGTATTCAAGTTTGTCAGAAACAAGAATGTTGAGTAGTAATGACTACAGTGGGCTCTGAGTCACCACAGGTGTATGATCATTCACAGGTGTACGGTCTACTTTAGAACGTTTGCCCCATTCAAATGTTTTACTGCAGCTAAGAGTCTCCACACTGTCCTCAAATTCCTCTGTAAATGTCAATCAGTTTTCATCACAAGTCCCGGTTTGCCTTGAATGCCCCTCAGGAACTAAAATCAGCCCCAGTTACTCAAGTAAAAAAAAATTAAAAAAAAAGGGACAAAAAAGTGACACATTTCTAAAAGAGTTGCTGAAAAGGTTCATGTGGTGATATGATTTGGAAGTGAAATATTTCAGGTACTGAAATTAAAAGCCCATATGACACAATTATGGCTCCAGATGAACAGAGTATAATGTATAATCATTACCATACAAATAGCTGAAAGTCTGCTTCGGTTCAGCTTTTAAAAACACTTTTAACAGTAGGAGTCAGTCCATTTGCAAACCTCTTGTGATTTTTAAGGCTTTTATGCCTTCTTCAGTAAGCATGACAAAAGCATATTCAGTGTTATTTCATTTACGGGTATTGCCATTGCTGAAATTGACGCAATATGTGGGAACTGTTCTCATACTTGTGATATTCTTTGACTAAATGGCTTTTTAAATTAACAGTCCTCACACAAATAAATATATTCATGCTGGTGCTGAAGAAGAAATCAGCATGAAAAACTGCATACCACTATTCATAATTGATATGTGATAATCAAATAAATTATTTTTATTTCATAAAATACTGTTCTATTAAAAAATAATGAGGTATTAACTATTTAACATGAAAATGTACTTAAAATGAAAGAAATTATTTGGATTCTATTTGCATATACTCTGTTATACAGCAGCAAATATCCTTATTTAAGTCTTGTACAGTGAAAAAGTACATTTTCATGATTTAAACCAAAAATGTTCATGTTTTACAAGTAACAATGTTTTACATTTGAAAGAAAAGCACAGACAAGCTGCTGAAGTCATACAACTGGTTAATGAGATTCACACAGAACTACAATAAAGCTTAAAAATAAAACCATTTACATTTCAGAAGATGTCAAGTTATTGGCTTGTATCAAGCAAAGAAAACAACTAAGGAGAATGACTGCATCAAATAAATGATTAAAATCTGTAAGGAGAGTTGGTAATCTTCAATTTTGGGTAAGAAAGATGGACAGAATAAATTATGAACGCAGGTCACTTAAAACGCTCGCATCACAAAAAGACAGCAGAAATCATAATTACTTTAATAGTGAAAGTAAGAGCATTTCCACAAGAACAATGTGATGAGAAATCACAGGATTGAGAATAAACAGCTGTGTCCATAAGAAAACTTCTTGTTAGTGACAATAAAAAAAACGGATTCAATTAAGATGGAAAAAGGTCATGTGGTCTGATGAGTTCAGAGTGACCCTATTCCAGGGCGATGGGTGGATCAGGGTAAGAAGGGTAACGCATGAAGCGATGCACCATCATGCATAGTGCCCACTGTACAAGCCTCTGGAGGTACAGTTATGATCTGTTGCTTCAGTTGGCCAGGTCTAGACGCAGCAACATTATTTGGCAATAAAATGAAGTCAGCTGATGACCTTACAGTAGCTAAGTCACTTTCACGCATCAATTGGCCATTACACTGCCCACCTAAATCGAAGCTAAAACAAGTTTGCCTTTTCTTTTTGGCCAGGCAGTGTACAACATGATTTATTTTTGTCTATCATAAAGCTGCACACGTCATGTTTTTTGACAGACATTTAAATCATTAAACATGAAAGCTATCTTGACGGATAGAACCTATCAACCATCCTGGATAGAATCATCAATCATCTCAAGTCTAATATGGCTGAACATTTTTTTCCCCTATTAATATGTGACTTCACTGGCAATATCACAATGTGTCATCAGAGCAGCTACTAACTGCCAGCTTCTCACAGGAACAGCAGAAATATGACACAAACCAACAAATTAGCACCAGTATCTTTAAACAAACAAATATATCAAAATAAACAGTAAAGTTTTCCTTTAATCTGACATGGCGGGAGATAAGAAAGCATAATACCTGCAGGGTTGTTTTATTGTCTTTGCTGTAATGTTTGGAACGCCACTTCCTGGGATGTCTCTTTTCTTTTTTAGGGCTGTCATATGCAAATGCCTGCAAGTAGAGAAATTTAACTAGACCATCAAAAACTAAACAGGCAAAATGATCATCCAAAAGCAGTGTCTGTTCAGACGGATGTATTTCACAAAATCACAACAGCAACAACTAATGTGGAAATGGACTTGTGCACATCCGGTTTTATTGGCAAACAATTTGGATGTGGAGTCAGGCATTATCTTACCATTATTACTAATGCAAGGTTATAAAAAAGAGGAAATGCATTTAGTGTCAGGCCTCTAGTCTGGGTTTTCAGGCTGCAAATTGACACTCCTTCCCTGGTCTGGTCTGGCATTTTTACCACTTGATACTTTTGGTATGTAATAATAATAATTTATTAAATTGCTGATTGACTACTGTTTGAGTGATGTGGTCTTGCTAAGATAAAGGATTCTCACTCACTTTCCTGCTTGTGTCTCTGAATAAATGTAAATATAATTTAATATTTATTATTTAAATATTTTAAATAAATGTTTTTTATATTTTACTTTCAAAATATAAATACATCTTTTATATTTGTCTACTGGAACCTTTGTAGCAACAGAAAGCTTCAAAGTAATTATCTAATGAGTAACAAATTTACATTTTAACAGAAGTGACCTAATCTAACATATTGCAATCTCTATCTATGTACAGTTTGGATTCATAAAAGGAATTTGTACTGTGAAGAGATTAAAGATAAAAATTATGCAATGTTTCGTCCATATTCTTTTCTGAAAAGAAAAACAAATGTACCAAAATGTAAGATTTTATAACCTCCACTTGGGTGGATAATGTCTGTATTTCACCACATGTCTTTTACCACAGGTATTTAATTAGATATTATGGACTTTTACATGGGCAAAATATACCTAAAACATGTATTTTTGCCTATAATTACTTACAATGTCTACCTCCATCTCTCACAGTGGGACTGACAAAAACTATTTTGACTATTATGACTATTTCCTCTCACACTGTGTTCGTTAACTGTGAACTTCCTGAAGAGACTTCCTTTCCTGATAAGTCTGATTTGCACATAAAATAGTTCCTGTGAAATGAAAAGCAGACTCCATTCTGTTGTAGTATGAAAAATTAAATAAGACCTGCAGTGCATTGATAGCAGGCGCAGAATAGGTGCGGTGTAGAACCTCCATACTCCTCAGCAGGTGATTCAGCTCTAGCAACTGGGCCTCACACTCAGTAAGCTCTGTGGTAAGAGAGAGCGAGCGAGAGAGAGAGAGAGAGAGAGAAAGAGAGGGAGAATAGGGAGAGTAACAGAGAAAGAGCGAGAGGAAGATAGGTCCATATGGCATAAAATCATGAACAAAAGAAGTATATGAGGAGACATGGCACTACTGTAAGAGTGAGTTATAGTAAGATGTGCATGTGTGTATACTGTACATACATACATACATATAGTACACACCTTTAGAACATCTGTCCATGTCGTCAGAGCACTGGAGCCAGGCGGCCACCTTAGCTTGACTGGTGAAGGTGAAGGGCGAGTGCAGAGAAGCCTGCTTGGCAAGAGAAGCACGCTACGTCGAAAACAAAAACAAAAACAAAAAGCATTCATGTGGCTGTATCCCGAAATATACAGCTCTGTATAAATGTTTTAACCCATTCCTCATTTCATATTTAATTCTATAATATATAATATATATATTATTATATTTATTATATATAATAATAAAATAATATTCAATTATAAAGATTCAATGAAAGAAATAGCCACCTCACTTCTGATTGTTTTCCCATCTTTTTAGGTCTCTCTTTTTATTTTCACTTTTCTTTCT
This sequence comes from Leiocassis micropogon, assembly GCA_028565275.1. Classification (NCBI taxonomy): domain Eukaryota; kingdom Metazoa; phylum Chordata; class Actinopteri; order Siluriformes; family Bagridae; genus Leiocassis; species Leiocassis micropogon. The sequence continues at coordinate 24,504,031 of JAOVVA010000048.1, forward strand.
CTTTTCACTTTTCTTTATCTTTTCCCCTATACCAGAGCAACGCTCTAACACCTTTATGTTCGCACACAGTGTGCTGGTTCCTGGGGGTTTAAATAACCTGGTGGACAGGTATAGCGTGTCTCCACTGATCTTAGCAACCACGGCCATCCGCTGCTCTGTCTGTCTATAAATCTGCCTAGTTGTCTGCAGATTTCCCCTTCGCCCGGGTGGCTGTGTTATAATTAAAAATAAATAAGTCACATAGGCAACAAAAGAGCACAGATGGATATGATCAAGTTTTTTTTATAGCCATAGTTTGTTTTGATGACTAATAATAATAATAATAATAACAATAATAATGTGAACATTTGATCGTTCCCTTATTTAGTAGCTGAAAAAAATGTTTTTAAAGTAATGAAATGTCAGTTCTGCCTGAGATATATAAAAACCTAAATGCACAGTTTAATGTCTGAGCCCTCATCCGACTCAACACACACCAGCAGCATCCATATAAGCATTTCATTTTTTAATCAATTATTGACCACAAATCAGTGTTGCTTGAGCTTTAAGGGTTAAACTGGCTATAAACTGGCTTTTAGGGGGAAAATGGCTATAAGCTATTTTCAATTGATGCAAAAATCTAATTGTTGGCAGTTGCTGTAGTGTAAGAGAAATAAATCAATCTTGGATAGAGAAACTTGCTTGTATAATGAATCTCAGTGTTTCTCAGTGAATCTCAGACCACATTACACCACCCTGTCTGATTCTTTTCCTATATACAGTAACCAACATGTCCTGTCACGTGTTGAACCTTACAAATTCTTCACGAGGCACAGATGTGTCCTTTAAACTCACAGCAGGATAAACCAGTGATGGATTTACACACACTAAAAGATGAGCTCTGAGAACTGAATAATAATTGAGATACAAACCGTGCTTGAGAATTACCTTTCTGGCAGCTTGGCTCTCATTGAAGTTGGGAGATGAGGTGGCAGCGAAGTGAGGGCTGAAGAGCGGTTTCTCAGGGGGCAGCATGGCGATCTCATTCTGCCTGTACAGCCGGTGGTGACGCATCTTACAGACCCATTCATCAAACAGCTCCTGAGACTTGATCTGTCATAGCACGGAGACTATGAAATTAACAACTCCGCACATTTCCCAGATCTGTACCTCTAGGGAATTTATGGGTGTCTTCTATCTAAGCACATTTAGATTTTTTAAATTAGCTTTTTATTTTACAATGTGGCCCAATATTCTGGATCCATGGACATTTCTTCTTACATGCAGTGTGATATTTTGTTTTTAGCTCAGACGCAAGATGGCCTTGATACTAACAATAAAGTATCTATTATAACTCGCTCTTGTGTATATAAGACAGAATTCCTCACACAGAGATCATGCTGCTTTTTGAAATTTTACAGCATTTGCTCATTTGCCAGATGGATCCAGACTCTATATAAGGCATGTATTTACACAAGGTCACAAACGCATTGCTATTTTCAACTAAACCATCAAAACTCTTCAGATCACTGCCCAATATGACATTCACAAAATTACCATTATACATGGTCTTTTTGTCTTACATTAAGAATTCGCTCTCTTGTATTGCCAGGTTACAAAGGTTTAAAATTGGCAGGACTAAACATTTGTGCTTGTTGTGGGTTTATGAACACCATATAAGAATACACCCTTATAGAAAAGGTGTAATTTTCTACTGGGGAATGTCTCACTCATTCACTTATTCTCTATACTGCTTATCCTGTATAGGGTCTCAGGAGATCTGGAGCCTATCCCAGGGGACTCGGGGCACCCTGGACAGTCCATTGCAGGGAACACTAGAATACACTCACACGCATGCAGACTTTGGGAACACCAATTTGCCTAATCTGCATGGCTTTGGACTATGGGAGGAAACCCAGCAAAGACTGGTAGAACATGTGAATCCTAGACACACAGACCCAAAGGTGGGATTCGAACCCTTGACTTTAGAAAACGAGGTAACAGTGTAACCTTTCCGGTGGCTATTATGTGAGTCTTCAACATGCTGTTATTTTGACTTCATGTTTCAGAAGGACATGCTGAATATCAGCATATGGAATCATATCACAGCTGAGGAGAAATTTCAGGGGCATCACTTTTCCTCATATGCAAGCTTGCTGACCATTTCTGAATATCTCAGTCTCCACATGCTATTTTGCATGTGAGAGTTTGGATCTGTTCATTAGATTTCCTACTGATGTTTACCTTTAGATGATAGATGTTATCCTCTGCATCCAGATCAATACACTTGGACTTCTTCTTTATGGCCATGACAGACAGACCCACGTCAATGCGACCATGAAGCTTGCCTTTCTCGATCTTAAAACGCAGAAGGATTATATGGTTAACCGTCAATCTACACAACAGTCTGGTAGAAAGAAAAAGAAAAAAAAACTCTGCTGTGTGAGTAAACAGTCTGTGTACACAGATTTGTGGTATTCTTTAACCTATTGTACATCTGCTGGCTCTGCTGTGTATGGTGTATGGTCAATTACCACAGACAGGAATTTGAACAGGTTTTACTTTGCTTCACTGAAAAAAGTATTTATTTGAAACTCTCTTGTAATGAAGGCCCAAGGGCTCCCGCTGACTTGTCCTCAATAAACATTTCCAATACACAACTATGTAATGGAAAATTAACAGATTTAAAGCTGTATTTGCAAACAACACTGACAGAAAAATTCATAAAAGAAGAAAATAATGTTATTCATGAACATTTATTGATCCATCCATAAGCTGCCCTTTGGGTTTAATTCAAAAAGTTTTGAGTAAATTGTTGTTTTGTGCCACTGTCAATGCAGAGAGAAAGTATCCTGGTAACCACTGACATGCTACAGTTTTAATAGACAGACTTTAGATTTCTTCAAATCACTAGCCTGGCACTCCAGCAGAGTGAATGGAACGACTGAGATCGAATCACCCTGCAGTTAAAAGCTGAAAAGAACATGTTTAAGCTCTGTCAGTAACAAGATGAAGGCAGAGGAGGAGGAGGAGGAGGAGGAGGAAGCCCACCTGCTGCACACAATAGAGAGCAACGGAATGACAGGGAATGTGTGTGAGCAAGGGCTATTAGTGATTATGCATATGTATAGTAACACATGAATGATAGACATTCTTTATACTCACATCTGCTGAGCACTTGGCATACTTCAGGATTCCCTTATCCAAGAAGAAGTATCTCTGTAAGCAGAACGAGAGAGAGAGATTTTACAATATATAGCTTGTGTTATATTATTTAATGCTCATATTAGAATTTTTGCTTATATCCTGGTTTTTGAATACATGGCTATGGGTGCGTACATTTTTAAATAATTGTCTTGAAAATCCTCATTACTTGATTACCTAGCAACAGTGAGAAAAAAAAATCTCCACATTCATTCTTGACACAGCCTACAAGGCTGAGTGAATTATAATTACTCAGAAGAGCTATTCTACGTCGGGATATTGAGTATAACCAAAGATTTCCAATTCTGAAAATCACCTGCCATCCCTCCACACATATACAATCAGACAAAGCGAGCACATGGGATATTATAATCTGTGCTGCAAGGCTTGTCTAATGCTGTTTATTATATAGGTTCTGTTTCTACAGTATGTACTTAATCAACTAATGCATCACATATCCACTGCTGGAAGCATCCGATAAGCACACACATAAAAAAGCATTTGTAGATACAGTAAACACAGTGATGACGATGTGTGCACAAGGCACTCATTCATCAAGCGGTGCAATCAGTTAAAATCCACTGTGCCAAGAGCTGTTGAGGACAAGTGAAAGTGACCGCTACGTGGAACTGTAGGGAATTTTGCATGCATACACACGCGCGCGCATACACACACACACACAAACACACACACACACAGACACTGACCTTGTGCCAGCCTTTCATGGGCCATTTTCTTCTCTTCAGCATGAAGCCCTCCTGTCTCTCAGGTGGCTGAACATTCCCTAAACCACTACGCAGCCCCTCCACAATCTCCCAGCTGTCCTGTAAACAAACAAAGCACATGATTACATGCAGGAACACGCACAGAAATCAGCCTTGATTAATCTTAGGTGAATGTGGTTCATAGTAGATAAAGTTTAAAAAATTCTATTTTTTTGTTAGTTTTAGATATTCATATGCATTTCCCATGGACACGCAAAAAAAATGTACGAAAAAAAACATTCCCTGCTTTTTGCTATTTTTCCATTTTTATATTGGCCAGAGCTTAAACAAGCCAATGGTTCCCCTAATGTGACCTCGTGTAAAGGTATAACAGCGGCTAACATTTTTATCTCATTATATATCTCAGCAGTTGAAGATTAAGGGCCTTGCTCAAGGGTCCAACAGTGGCAACTTGGTGGTTTTGAACCTGGGATCTTCTGAATCATAGTTCAATGCCTTAACCAACAAGCTACCCCTGAGCCTGAAATTTAAAAGCACACTTTTAGAGAGTTCTGAGAACTGTGTTAACTTGTTAAAGAAATAACACAATATAGGACCTTTGAAATCCCACAAAAAATTCTAGGACGTCCCACAATTAAATGACTATACATTTATTATGATCCTTTATGCTAAAATATTTAATAATTAATCCACACATTTAACTGGTCCCAAAATCTAAGCAGATATACAGTATGTATTCATTTCATTTGAGTCATAATAAGAGCTTGCCACAAGATACAGTACTGTATGTATAATTATGTAAAATTACTAATGGTACCCCATTTATTGGCACTAACTTTAATAAAAGACTTTCCGTTGAACAGTCTTGTGTTGCTTCACGTAGGTATTTTGGACCAAGTACTTTCCTAAAGATTTTTCAGGTCATGTATATTTTTGGAAAGTCACACCATGCCACAGCATCTCAGAAGCACTGAGGTCAGGGCTTTGTTCCCCTATTTTAAAATGTATTGTGTATTTCATCTAGTCATGTAACTCTGCTGTTGTGGTACTCCTGTGGGTTGGATGGCAGTTGTGTTGCATCACCCTGATCACAGCCAAATGTCATGACATTCTGCTGTAGACTTTCCCAATACAAATTTTTCCCCCGGGGTTTGGGGATTTCAAGCTGTTTAAATTATGAGATATCGAAGCAGCAGCACAGAACTGTAGGGTACTCCTGCTGCCATGCTTGGATCAGTTGTGGTTTGCCTGATCCGGCTTCTTTACCTGGAGTCACATGGTATTTGCTCTCCCTGAGTCTTAGGTTCTAAGTTTCTTCCTACCTCCTAGAACTGGGCGAACTGTCTAAGCTAAATCACCCCTACACGTGACAGCATGTGTGAATGGTAATGTGTGATGGACTGGCCTCTTATCCAAAGTGGGAATACACAGTAAATTGAATAATGTTAATGTTTCTTTTGTCACTAGTAGTTGTGTCAATAATTCTGTGAGCCAACCATTTATAAGGATTATGGGACAATGAAGGAAATTACAAATTTGCACGTATCGGCCAGGCTGCTCGGTAATAACTTCTTTGATCTTCATAAATAATTGTTGGCTTGGCTTGGTGGTAGACTGATCGTCTACCATGTGGAAGGCTTGGTGCGAGTCCCAGCCAGTGGTGCTAGTCCCAAGCCTGGATTAAAATGGGCTGGTTGCATCATAAAGGGCATCCAGTGCAAAAAAATAAATGTGTGGTTCTGATGATCCACTGTGAAGTTCCCTGATGGGAGAAGCCTTAATGGCAAAAAATGTGAGCGAACACCAAATAGAATTGCATTTGCTTCGGATCTTAGGATTCGGCTTTCAACTACTCAAGTAAGTCGATTCCTCCGTGTTCAGCAGTGATGGCCATTATCTAACTAGATGCGATTACTATCTTCATTTCTGTGATAAGACTCTGTGATCACAGCCTGCATAAGAGAATGGTGTCAATGAACTGAGATAGTCTCAAATTTAAGACAGCCTAGCCTGCTTTTTCTAAGCTTAATCAAGCATCACAGGCATACACCCACTTCCACATACAGCAACATCGATTCAAATGGGATACATTAAAAATTGATGTTATCTAATTCTATCAAGCCATAAAGCATAGGTCAAACTCCCCGGACCTGTAAGTCAATCTCTTTCTAAATACATCCACACATATCCTATTAGTTTAATAGTTCATTTTAATTAGTTTAGTTTAATACACAGTTGATATGAATATTAATTGTTATTCTGTCTTAGATTCATTCAGTGGTTGACTTGATATATTATATATTTCCTCCACACTACCATCTGGATGTCAGGGGAAGTGCTTGAGAGCGGCTTGAGAGGGGTAAGTACGTAAGTGGTCGACATGTTATCTGATGCCAGGTGCTTTTACTGTCCATTACATTGTAAGAGGTGGTGCTTCAGTCTCCACACAAAAAATCCATACATACGTGTTTGGCACAAACAGGTTCTAGGCTGTTCTAGACATTTTCTCCTTCTGCACCACACCAGTGCTGTTTTCGAGAAATAACGGTCAACCCACTAGCTGCCTGCCTTCACCTGGTCTATCAAACACAGCTGACCACATACATTCAGGTTAGTATTTATCTAAAAAATGAAATAAACCTTGATAATGCTGTTGCTCCTAAAGTAACTGGCAAGATGACAAATCGAGGTTAGTCTTTTGCACTCTAACAACAAAGCAAACTTAACAAGCCTGTCATCAACCACATTTGATTGCATTTATCAATCCAATTATCAATGCAGTTTAATTCCCTGAAACAGTATCACAACCTGAATCATGGTGCTAAAAATTAGCTAACTAAATATTTAAAACTGATTATTATTTATTATTTTAAATACAGTTTGTGTACTGTAGGTCATATGTCATAGCAAAAATTATCATCCATCATCTTTATCGCTTACCAGAACCCAGTGCAGGACACAAGCATACACACACACACACACCCATGAACAAAATACAGGCAATTTGGAAACACCAATTATTCTACACCACATGTGTTTGGGCTGTGAGAGGAAACCAGAGTACTCAGAGGAAACCCCCCAAGCACACACAACAGAGCAGGTGAGACTCAAACCACCAACTCTAGAGGTGTGTGGCACCAGGAGACCACTAACCAGGAAGGCACTGTGTCGCCAACAGGGGTGAAAGTCATTTTAAATCCATACATACAGTAGCTACATAGCCAAGAGGCTTTATGTCTTTACTTATACCACTTGAGAATATCAGCTAACTAACTGGGCTGAGGTTGAATCCCAAATAGTGTAAAATGGAACACTCGTGTAGAATGCCTTGTTCCACACACCAAGCAGTGCCCTTGATCAGGGGTTAGAGAGGGATTTTGGATTCAGCCTAGTGTTAGAAGTTAGTTAGCTTTGTAGCTCACGTTAGCTGTGAACAAAGAGGTGAGGTGTGTCATGAAGATGTCAGTGTCCTTGCAGAAGCTTGAGGTCACATTAACTAGCACTCATAAAGGATGACACGGGTGGTTCAGAAACAATTGGAATCAACTCAGAAGCAAAAGAAAGAGTGTTGTTTAAGATGACATAATGCTATCTTAGTTAGTTTTCCTCCTAAAAGTGCCACAGTGACTGGTTCATGAATGTGGGTTTGGACAGGCAGCTGCCCCCCCCCATCCCCCACCCCCTTCCAGTACTGTGGAGTGCCACTTAAGCTTTTTGTGCTACGCAGTACCGGACCGCAACAGCGTACTTTGTAAACAACTGTAACCTGCCACTAGTTTGTTAAATACATAAAAATAACATTCATTCATTTTCAGTGACTGATTAGTCCAGAGCCTTGGGAATACAGAACACCATATGGGAATACACCCTGGGATGAGACACCAGTAAACGAACCCATTCACATAATTTAGGAATGCCATTTCACCAAGCGGCATGTTCTTCAGAGGCAGGAGGAAATCATGAAATGTAGAGGCAACCATGCTGGCACAAAGATTACATGCACAAAAATTCCAGAGACAGTAAACTTAGTTTAGTCTCCAACTGTGAGCTGTGAGCCACTCAATCACATATTAAAAAAAATATCACTGTATGGTGACTTCGGGAAAAGTGTATAAATTTGTCACCCTATAAGACTTTTCTGAATGTACATCACAGTATTTTCAATTTACTGCTACATTCACTGTTCTAAATCAGATGTTTCTCTAGTCATGGTACAGTATCACTCCCCGTGCCCCAAGACTAACATTAGTGATTACATCACTTTCTTTTCTGTCCATGGTTCCATATCTGCTCTCATTGCTCAATCATGGTAGCAAATTTACTGATTGCTGCAATCCGGCACATCAAATTCTGTGCCAAAGTGTGGTGTTTGTTATACACAGTACATTCTGTCCTTGCAGTGCATACTTCCAACAAAGGGACTAGAGGTTGTGGCTGTGCGATAAGTTTAATGTTATCATTTCCATTTTGTTTCACCTGTACAAACTGGTCCTCAAACTGAAAATTTTTATAATCTATGAAATACCAGGCAGATACGTTTTCTTCCCATAAGTACTTACACAAATGAAAAATACAAAAGTATTATAGTAAATGAAACTGATGTTATGGTCACATCATCACTAAAGCACGCAAGGAATCGTTGTATAATCGCTGATACTTACCTGTCGGCTGTCGTGTTTGGAGGAGGTGCTGCTGTTGCTACGGGATGGAGAGGAGATCTTTTGGGACATGGTGGAGCTCTTCTCTTCTGAGCTCATCCCCCACAGTTACACACAATGTGGGAGAAGAAGGAAGAAGAGGGATGGTAAGGAAGTAAAGGAGACTCAGCTTTGGACCTCCATGTAGCTATGCTTTCTGCAAAAGTCTGGCTTGGTCCAGGTGTAGCCCTTTAAAGAGAGAGAGAGAGAGAGAGAGAAAGAAATGTGATGAATGAATCAGTGCTCACTATTGCTGTTCATTTCATTACCATATTCAGAATTAGCACTTAGGTTGTAAAAGCATAGCGAAAGCCTGGAGTAACCGTAAGGACCTTTTTCAAAATCAATTTCATTCATGAGGTATTACCATCACTGCCCATATGCTCTTCTCTTTAAAGCTAAAAGTTAAAATGTGTGTGTTTGTGTGTGCCTATATGAATATGAAATGTACAGAAAGTCAACCAACAATTGTTTTCGGTTTAGATTTTGTATAACCTCTTGACACTTGCTTCATCCCTGTAACATCATTTACTCCACTCACGCATTCTCAAAATCTCTCTCTCTCTCTCTCTCTTTCTCTCTCATCTATCCTCTTAGCTCTTTTCTTTCTTTAGAGCTCTCAACCTTACTCACGCGCCCTCTCTGTATCTCAGCACCTCAAGGTTAATTAGATTAAGAGCTGACTCACAGGGCACCGCCACTTAACGTCCTCGACAGGTGAAAGCAACACACACATACTGTATATAAACAACAGAGTAGAGCAGAACACGACACGTGTACCATTACTGCCACTGACATTAACAAAAATTGATTCATCAAATCTAAATATCAAGATTTTAATGCATAAAAACTACTTCACAGAATCAGCATGAGTCTAGCAATAAGTGATGCTAATCCCATTACAAACATTTGCTCATTATTAAATCTCACTGTGCCACATTTCTGCACAATGCACCGTTTGTTTTTGTTTTTTTTTCAGTTTTATTCCATGGAAACCTAAATACAAAAGCTGAGCAGGAAAATGCTTTGAGTAATATCTCATAAAATGTAGCACATTTTCTACAAGTAACCAAATACCTGTTGACAGGTAACATTATAAACTGACCTGATCAATTAATAGCAGTCTCACAATGACAACCTTGCTCGACTTACATATGCAGTGCAAATAATATACAAGATGCAGAACTGCACTGAGTCTACATTACATATACCAAAGAACCCATAACATATACATCACTTATAGCCACTTCAGTGCTACTAGACACACACACACTCATTTTTAAATAATTCCCAGATATCTGACTCACTGATCATCTTCAAAAATTTAGCTGCTATGATTCATACTCCCCTTATACGGTCTTCACTAGAAAGAAAGCAAAATAAAGTAGCAAATGAACTTAATCCCTCAGCTTTAGAAAATGGGTTCTTATAATTACATCTTCACTTCATATTCACACACTCCCTGCTATGACTTATGACTATAGTCTCATCGTCTATACTGCTTTATCCTGGATTCAGGGTCATGGGGGGGCATGGAGCCTATCCCAGAAAACTTACAGTACGAGGCAGGGTACACCCTGGACAGGGTGCTAATCCATCGCAGGGCACACACATACACACATAATACGGGCAATTTGGGAACGGCAATTAGCTTAATCTGCATGTCTTTGGGAAACAGAGTCCCCCAGGAAATCCACCAAGAACGGGGAAAATCTGGCCAGCAATCGGACTCGGACCCTGAAGGTGCAAGGCAGCAGTGCTAACCACTAAGCCACTGTGCTGCCCTTATGTCCATAGTGTTTGATAAAAATCATGATAGAAAGAAATATCACCATTCATAAAACTTTCATCAGTCATTCAGTCAAATCAGTTTTATCAGAGTGGGAGTTTTTAACAAGAGGTGTAAGTGGCTGCTTAAGGCCCTGCACACTCCAGAACACCCCTACAAATAATTCCTATGATAAATGCTATTAAAAAAAAAGTGAGTAAAAAATCTAAAATGTTACCAAATCTACATTACATAATACTACATTCTTTAGTATGTAAATACTAGATATAATTCCAGTAGGAATTGTGAGATAGGGGCATGTGGATGCATCACTTTTCTTGGGCAAACACACATAATGGCCGAAACAGTTCATTCCTACAGTATATTCTACAGAGTCTTTTATATGAGCACCAGCCCTATCAGTGTGCCCCCATAGCGTGTGTGTGTCTGAGTGGTGTGGAGTGGCTTAGCCCCGCTGCAGCACCCCTCCCCACTGCGCAGTAAACTCACACACAGAGAGAATGTAACCTGATAACTTGCATTAAAACTTAAAAGCCAATCACAGTCCAATGTGTTTGATTTTGTGAACCGTAATTGTGAGGGATTTGGTTCTTACGGCACTTTCAATTTCGGCATGATTGATTTGTACCGTGCCCAGAAACGATTGCTCCCCCCCTCCTCCACACTCCCCCAAAGACCAGCATTTACATTCTCATTTTTCTCAGTACTTGGGTATGCTTGTATATTTTCACCATCTGAAACCATCACAAAGAGAAGAAGTCATTCTTTGTGCTATACCTAATATTAATTATATTTCGGAAGAATATCAAGAACAATGCTCTCATGTGCCATCCTACTTTATCAGCTATGGCTGTAAAAGTCTGAGGACGAGATCGGCTACGAGAACACAAATCCATATCTGATTCAGTCAGTGTTCGAGTATGCATATGGTCCTCAAGAACACTTTTTCAAGCAGATTCTGGCGCAGTCCAGGAGCACAGAACAATTGTGTTCTTACTGATCAAAAAGAACCAGACTTTGGGGTCAAGTGTGCTCGGAAACATTCCCAACACAATGTGATAAAACTGACTGTTTGAGAGAGAAAGCTTTAAAATTTGTGTGTCTTTCTACCAAAAATTGGAGTCAGGATGGTGGTTTTTCTAAAGGACCGCTCTGAAACTGAGTCAATCCTCAAAGACCCCCATGTTAAAAAGTCCAACTCTACAACAAAAAGCCTGGTACAAAAACGATTTGGTCTTCATAGCTACTGTAGATTTCCTAATCATGACAACTGTACAGGAGTAAATTTCTATGTATCTAATCAATTAAAATGATATTATGTCATGAAACCATGCATAATCCGGGTGTAGCCAATATGAAGGACAACTTCATTGTTGTGTCAAACCGCTAGCTGTCTGCTCTCCACCACTTTAGCTAACCAACTTAACAGAACTTGACTTTTAAGCTACGTAGATCTTGCAGAGCATTCTTATTCATGGAACCACGTGTAAGGCGGTTGTTTTCACTGCGCTTGGTGGGTTTCCTCCGGGCTCTCAGATTTCCTCTCACAGTCTAAACACAAACAGATTAGGTTAATTGCCACTCCCAAATTTTCTTAAAGAGTGTATGAATGTGTATGTGAGGTCCTACCACAGTTGTACAAAATGGGAATAGATGCAATGGTCACTATTGGCCTCCATAGTCCCTGACTGGACTACAGAGGTTCCTAGATGTATGGATGGATTGCCCCATTTGATTATTGGTGTGTTTCCTTGTATTGTATTAGTAGTTTATCAGATTGTTCATTTACACAATAAGCTTGGCAAAGTCACAGCACTTTTTTCCTGTTAAATCCTTTTTTGTGGTGTTTCCTGTTCATGTAGCACTTACTGGTTTTCACCCATGCATTTATTCCCATAATTCAGATTATAAATTACACATCAAAAAGGCATCAAGGTTCATCAAAAAAAAAAGGTAAAACACAAAAACACACACATCCACAAACCTACTCTCCAGCTGAAAATTGCTGAGTTCATTTGAAGGCTGTCACAGCCACTCACTAATTACACCGCCTGACACACAGAGGGAGAGGACATGTATAAATGGGTTTGCCGAGGTTTAGGTGTGCAGCATCAGCTGTTATGTTTCTGGTGTGTCCACAAATCTGCACGGAGACCCCATCTGCAACCCCATCTGCAACACTTGCCCTCGAAATGTAGAATTTTTTGAACAGCTGTCAAACTTACTGGCTTGCTATAGTTATAGAAACAGTAGATATGATCCATTTTCTCTGGATGTATTTTTCCTGATGATGTTCTAATTTGTACAGATGTATACAGAAACTATACAATACAGATATCAAACACTAAGCATGCTGCAACTACTTGCAGTGTCATCTGCAAGCATTTATATAAAAATGTAAAATGTTTTAATTAAATACAGGAAAGAGTAAATATGATCGAATGAAGGTGGAGGCTGAAAGGTTATATATCAATAGGCAACAGCCGATGGGTATGGAAAATGAAGATATAATTATCGGAATACATGTTATGTATTCAGAGGAAATATGGCATGAAGCCAGGAGGGTATTACAAACTTTAAAACTAGAAATCACAAACCACTACATCTTATTATGCCATCACTGAGACCTTGTAATACCTTAGTATCTATAGTATGTCCCATATAATATCATAACCAGCCAACTCTATGTTTCAGCAACAGGGATCACTCACCCAGTCAGTTAGCGAGGGGCTTTCTGCCCTTTCAAAATCCCTTATAAGGTCAACGCATGATCGGTTATATTTATAGATGTTTCTAGGGATGACAGAGATTCTGGATGGCCTCCTATAAAACCGATTCCCCTCAAGGCTTATTTTGAATATGTTTCATATGCGGCTTATTAACACATTAAACACCAGCCACAGTGTTCTGTGATTAGCATCTGATGATTATGCATGCAGTCATCCAGGTGGACATTCTTCTCTGAGGTTCATTAGCTTTTCCAGAGCATGCCGGCAGGTTGCCTTTCATGCAACGAGACGAGCTTTGGTTGGCAGCATGGAGGCGTTTTTTTTTTGTTTTTTTTTCAATTCCTATCGAAGCATGTGCAGACCTGTGGCTTTCTAAACCGCACGCTGAGCAATGTTGGACTCGGCTAATTACAGCGCAGGCATGATGCCTCTTTAAGTAGCAGCAATGACTGAGCTCTTCCGCTAAACTCATTCCAGGCTGTGCGTAAACGACACTTGCCACTAACTTAACTCCCCACCTCATCAGAGCGCCTCTTTAGAAGCCGGCAGAGAGCAGCTGCCTCTTTGTGTTTGGCCAATCATTTATTCATTCACTTTCCACACACACACACACACACACACAGTGTGACGCAAAATCCCTACACACCCATCCAAATCCATTTATTGCCGGTAGGGCTTATGTATAAGACATACAATTTTACTAAATTAGCATTGAATTGGCCATCATGACAATGATGGTAAACTCTACTGGACAGGGTCATAGGAAAATCTACAGTCCTTCGGCAGATGAAGTTACATTTCAGTTGAGAAACTGTGAAATCAATTAGACTATGTGCGAAATGACTGAGGTGGAAATATTGCAAAGATTAAGTGTAAAGCTTAACAGATCTCACAGCCGTTGAGAATGAAAGATTAATACGGGCTTAAGGCAAATCCGACTCATCGTCAGGACCTCCAGTATAGGCCATTAATTATACACACTGACATGACAACAGAGCAATACTCATTCTTTCCTTCACATCATCCGTTTCTATTTGTAGTAAAACACCTTGACAAAAACAAGCACAAATAAAACTAAAAGTAAAATCAAAAGGAAATAAATTTTCCCCCAGCATATAAAAGAAATAAAAAACGGCACCAATTAAAAAGTAGACAGTATGTCAGGTCTATAATTTGATGTGATATAGCTGAAAGAATGGAGGGGGGTGACACACGTCCTATTAAAGGTTAAACACAGATCGAGTGGAGGGCAGAACGTGTCACTGAAGTGACTCCACAGGTCGCGGCTCTCATCTTTTCTACATCAGTGGCGACCTGAACAGCCCTCCCACGCAACAGGGACAGCGGTGTAATTACAAACTCAGCTAAAGGTGACAGCTCTGTTTGCGTCCGTCGCTCCGTAATTCAACCTCTCCTTCCGTCGCAGGCAGCAGGTAGAGCTTGTGTTTTCTCTAAAGGGAAGCACCATGAGAACCGTTCTAAAAATAACCGGCACAAAGCTGTGACTAAACAGCAGCAGGAGCAGCAGAGGGATGAACGCAGGAGGAGCTCGTATAATGTTCAGGGAGATTAGAGTAAAGTCAAAAAGGCACTGTTATAACAAGCTGCCCAATTAGTGGTTTGAAACAAATTGTATTTTTAATGGCCAACACCATTTTTTAGATTGTTTTTAGAATTTTTTCTATGTCTAATACAATTAAGTTGTTTTATCATGTCTTCATTTTTTTTTTAATTAAATGTTTTAAATGGTTGTGCATGTACAGTAATGGTGTTCCAAGACAAGGCTGATTCATTCAGCCCACGCTCACTTACTATGATGACTGTATTATTTTGATTGTTTTGATGCTTTTATTTACATGTGAAGAGTTTGAGAGCAAACGCGATAAACATCTTTTTTCTTTTTGGACAATTTAAAACCTTAATTTAGCTTTAAACGTCCATGTTTTAAGCAAACCACAATATGTAGTGCCCAAGAAGCTCCATTTTACTACACTCCAGCAGGTATGCACCACATGATGCGTTCTGTGAAACAGGACATTATGAGTGTGGATGTTGTTCAAACACTTCATATATGAAGCCTATATGCAGTATATATGCATATATATGATAATATAGCATATAGGCAAAATTGAGGTACATATATGTGCATATACAGGCCATATAGGTCTCCTGTATTGCTTCTTTATATCCA
>JAOVVA010000048.1:24547539-24566933 GCA_028565275.1 Leiocassis micropogon
AAAATAATAATAATAAAATCGTATTGTACCCACAGTGAACTTTATGATAAATCCCTTCACTGGTGCATAACAGTACAATGCCTTTTCTCTGATGCATGCATCTCCAACTGAATTGTTTTAAACAAACAACCAGCTTTATTGAGCAGCTGAGAATTTGAACAGCCAGTCCTGCATGACTTTCCATTTATGATTCTGCAGACAACCATGGCTGGTTTCTTGTTTATATTGTTTTTAAAGAAAGAAACCCTCACCCTGTCAAACGAAAGAGCAAAATGATCTCCCACCAACACCTGCATTAGCACAATGAGACAATAGGGATCTGTAGTTTCCTTTATCTTTATGGTTGAACGGCAGTGTCTCACATACAGTACATGGAACATCTGCATGTATAATGTATAATGCATAAAAATGCAACCCTTGCTAAATTACAGTATATGTGGGCTATACCAAAAATCATGCAAAAGTGGGCAGGACTTTTTTTTTATTAACTGACATAGGTTGTTCAAATGGTACATGTTGGTAGAGTAACTCTTCCACTATACAACGGTACTTCTAAACATAGTTTCCATCAGAAACAAGTTGAACACAACTCTTTCAAAATCCTTTTTGTTACAGTCTCCCACTGCACTACAGAATGATTACAGAGATGACACAATTGATAAGAGCAATGTGCACAGATCGAGAAGTTTAAAAAGGGGGAACTAACACTGAAGACAAAACATGCAGTGGGACAACTGTGACAAAAGCGATTTTCAAAGAGATACGTTTTATACCTTTGTATAGAGAAACTTGTGCAGTTTGAATAACCTATATCAGGTAATTAAAAAAAAGTTATGTTGACTTTTGCATAACTTTCATTGAGGCCCTCTTATTTATAAATATTCCAATTACAACTTTGTATGGTTATGAGACGTAATAGACCTGTGAAGTGGAGTTGATATGAAGTGAGCCAATGGGACTTCTCCAGGTTACGCAGGGCATTGGCAGTCCGCTCCAGCAGTGTGCTTTTCCAGTCTCGCAAAGTCAGATTCGGACACAATGTTTTTGGAGCCGTGGGGTAAAACACCTGAACTTCTCCTTTTAGTGGCTTTATGTGCTAAGAGGGAACAAGAAGGACTGTCACAGACAACCGTCTGAAATAATATTTTTGCTTGAATGAATGCAATGTATTTTGCTGATGTAGGCTACGACAATGCATAAAAGAAAATCTCATAGCCTCAAACTCAGAAGTACATTTAAAAATATAAAAGACAAAATAATACGATTTTATTCAAAGCTATTAAAAGATAGCATTTTGGAAATCACTTATTACAAAATGATTAAATGACAGTTTTTAATTATGTTGATATTTAAGTTTGTGATTTTCACCTGTAAATAGCACAACAAATTTAAAGTTTTAATTAAAAGTTACAAAAAAATATTTGTATGCCAGAAAAGAAAGCCGCATATTATATAAGCAATCACATTTTAGACAAAAAACTAAACAAAATGGAAGCTGTTGAATGAAGCAGGTGCAACAGTTAAAGTCCTGATGCCCAGGGAGCATTTGCAGGACGCTTAATAAAACTTAGCAGCACATTTCCCTATAAAACTGCACAAATTGTACTTAACACTATAGTATTCTCAAAGCATTGTCACACCAAATACTGACTTTGTTTTATTAATTACTGTTTACTAGGCTTTATAGTTTTGTTGTTGTTGTTGTTGTTGTTTTAAGACACCCTTTTCCACAGCAGTTTTTTGCATGTGACTTTTGCACAGTACTGTATTGGCCTTGAAAGTGACAGGGAAGGGTTGTGATTGTGACTAAAATCATGCACCTTACATTTTGAAAGCCATTATGCCCTGGCCATGTTGTAGTATTCTGTCTGGTTTCCATAGGAATGTCAAGTACCTCATGACGATAAGGTCCACCTATGAGAAGCAATACACACATACACACATTACATGGAAGTGTAATTAAACATAGTTTATAAAACGTGATGCTTGACAACAGTAATACCTGATATACAGACCTATTCTGGCTAGTTTGTTTTATTCCTTATAAAATCCAGAAATAACAATGCATGTGCTCAGTTGTGACAATTTTGTATTAAATATCTCTCAGATCTATAAAATTGCATCTCATCTACCTATGCAACTCTTATGTAACTACTGAGAATGCTACCCACTACATCTACGGATGGATTACCATCGCACATCTCATCAAATGCACATGCACAGTTAATTTGTATCTTAGTAATTAGAACTCTCGTTCAGGAGTAACGGGGAAGTAATTAAATTTTTTGCATAAATAACTGGTTTGTTTTCAGGTATGATTTTTTTTTCAGGTGAGATTTTTTTCCCGTAGAGAATTGCACATTAAAATATGTAAACAGTTCTTGCTTAGATAGTATGTATTGTGAATACAAATATCAAATTCAGATTGTGTTAATACAAACAGCTTTAGTTTGCTAGTGAGCATAAAAACTGGACTTTTGCCAATGGAAAAAAGTAATGTGGTCAGATGTGTTTAGACTGACCTATTCCAGAATGATGGGCATGTCAGGGTAAGAGGGGAAACATGTTAAGCAATGCACCCATCATGCATAGTGAATACTGTACGAGCCTCTAGGGGGCAGTGTTATGATCTAGAATTGCTTCATTTGGTCAGGTCTAGGCTCAGATACTTTATGTGGCAATAAAATAAAGTCAGCTTATGACCTGAATGTAATAAATGCCCTGGTTATCCCAAATGCATGCCATAATTAAATCTAAATGTGGTGTTAGGAATTATTAGAGAGGGCTTTTTTTTTTTTTACCAGGCAGTGTATGTTTCCCATCTATTAAAAGCAGAAGCAACAGCTTTAGCATCTAATTACAGATGTTGTCATTACTGTACATTATATAAAATATATTGCAGATTTTACGTTAATTTACCAGTAAGCTATGTTGCCCATGAAGTAGTGTTTATTTTATCGTAAACAATTTTGAACATATTTAGAGTTAAGCACTGTAATGTCTTACATAGTATAAAATAACATTTAATTCAAATTTTCCTACTTGAGATTATTTTAATGGTCTTGCTCAAAGATAAATCCATGGCAGTGGTAGACAGAACCTTCTTTTCTGCAACTCAACCTAATCTGCTTACGTCAGTTCATTGTCGGTGGTGGTTAAATCAGCACGAGGTGTACTATACTAGTCCTGGTCGCTCAATGGTTAAGGATTTGACAGTTCAGAATCTTTTGTGTTCGAATCACAGCAAGGCTAAACTGTTATAGACTCTAAACTTTCAGTTCAGTTGTGCTCAGTGTCTGGCTTATTAGCAAATGTATTAGATTCTGTGTTCTTTTATACTATGTAGGATATTACAATGCATGTTATTTACTTTCCTGTAAATATGTTTTACAGTTGTTACTTTACTGACAACCCATATTCGACAGAATAATCTCAATTGATCAAAACATGATGGCAGTGCTCTGACCTTTACTCTTGCTGAGGATAGTGACTTGGGGTGCACTGGCTGGTATGAGGGGATTGATGGGAAGTTTGGAAGCGGCCCGTACCCCAGTGTCTGGATCATCTGGGCAGCGGAAGGAGGGAAACATGTCACAGTAGGGTATATGTGACTGGTATGGATGTTTTCTCTGGATGGAGACCTTAATTTGTTTTTTACTATAAGGACACAGACAGAAATGGAGCATAAGGATGAGTTAAAGCAAGTAAACCCTCAGCTGTTACTAACTGCATCACAACCATGATAAAAAGGATGGGTGTCAGTCAATGTGCTTACTTTATAGACTTTATTATCAGTACAAAGTGTGAGAACAGAGGGAAAACAATCAACTTCTATATACTTACCCAACATTGATATCAGTCGGCTTGGGAATGCTAAATGGAGACAGGAGACCATAGCCTCATTTATCATGTTGCGAAGTGCTCAAGAATATATATATTGTACTGGTAGGAAAAAAGTTTTACCCACATCTCATCGTTCACTCGAACGTTACTCTTTTTAGATGGAGTTAGGTTGTAGTATTGCTCTACGGTAACCGAGCTGGTAACACAATATAAAGGAAACAACTAATTGTGTAAGAAAAATAATTGTGGGTGATCTGACACATCTGAGTATTTCAAGTCTCAAAACATTCTATTTTTACACAAAACATTTTCTGTTACGTACAATATGTAACCATTACATTTATGAACACTAACCTTACTCCTTTTATTTTTTTAATTAGCACTAAACCTGTTATTTTCATTGTAGAGAACATGAAGCTGCTCACTCTGGTAACGTTGCTCCTCCATAACTAAAGTGTCGATGTCCTTTAATAACTGCAGGCACTCTTCCACTGTGAATATTTGATGCCATTTTTCTGCCAATGCTTTACTGTTTTTGCTATGAACACCCTTTTAGCTGACACCCTGGGACTCCTAGAGAAAAGAAACACTTATTTTCATCTATGTCTACAAAGCAGCCTTAGCTACAGTATAATACAGCCTACTTAAATATGTATATGAAAGATTTATATAAATATGCTTTTAGTGTTTCCATACTTCCATATTCCATACTGAATATTTCTCATTCTCCTATATTGCATGATATATAAATGCAAACCAGGAAAACCACTGTCTTGGCATGGCCCCAAAACAACAGAACTGAATTCACACTAATTATTACATTTGGTGCAGGTCATTGATGCTCACCTTGTTGTAGTCTGCGTTGCTCCTTGGATGACTCTGGCTCCTCACTCTGTTCACTTCAACAGAGACAGGGAAATCTCTTCTTTTGCAAAAAAAAAAAAAAGAGACAGTTTTATTGGAGGATGTTAAACTCTTGTGTACCCAGTGCTGGTAAGAGCTACAAGCTACATTTCAATCTGTTCCTGACCCCACAGGCTCAAATCCCCAGACTGGTCATGACGACGATACTGCAAACAGCAACAAAAACCGATGAGTGACACCCAATCCTTCCCAGGGGCCACACTATGGAAGGAGAGCTGCATGATTTTTGTATTGTCTTCAAAAGCATTTAATGGCAGTGATATAAGATCCTGATTAGCTCACTGCTACTAACAGATCAGTTTTAAGCCATCAGAGGAACATAATTGAAAACATTTCAATTTATCAAATTAAAAAACTGGCAGTTCTTACTAACTGCTTTTCACCTACCAACCAACAAGACCATTTAAATCTTAAATAGGTAAAAAAAAATGAAGTGTCTGTCAGCATGGCCATTCAGGGCCCACAGCTTTATCTGTGATGTGAATGGAGACACTGAAACCAGAGTAGACCTATCAGTAACTGCCTAGACTCTACAGAGTGAGCTATAGGCCTTTGCTCAGGTTACAGCCTGATCAGCATGCTTTGACCTATAAACCTCACAACCTTTAAGGGACTTACAGTACACAAATGTGCGAATGTGAGGTGCTTGATGCATATTTGCTCATATAAAATGATTTAAAATAGATCTAAATTGTTTTTATTGGGTAGCATTGCCATCTCACAAGCTCTAGGGGCTGTGGTTCCATCCTGAGCTTGGGTTACTGTCTGTCCAGAGTTTCAAACCCATTATTGCATGAAGCGTCCTCTCACTGTTCAAAAACATGCATATAGGTGGAGTGGCTATACTATATTGCCCTTAGGTACGAATGAGCGTGAGAATGTGTATGTGCAAGGTGCCCTGCAAAGGACTGACATACCATCTGGACTGAACTCACCTTTCTTGCATACAGTCCACTGCTCCTCAGATTGCCCCCAGACTCTTGAGCAGAATATTAATTAATGCATTTTAACGAATCAATAAAAAAAAATCGCATGTACTATACTTTATATTTACAATCAAATTATGTAATTAGAACTAAGTTGCATTAAACGTTTATGAAATTACTCACACAAACAACTACTACTTTACAATTCACCACATGTTGAATTTTCTGATAGCTTTAAAATAATCAGATATAAGGAATTACTCATAGTCATTTGGTTTTGAATGAGCAAAAAGTAAAGATTCTTTGATTGGATAATCACTGCAAGTATTTTAACCCTAACTGATGCGGAGAAAAGCTTTGAATTTATTAAACAATCATGTCGAAAGATGTTGAGCAAATATAAATGAGGGAAATAATGTTAAAAAATGGTATGCTTAGGTTGAACTCTCTTGCTCATGTTCTATAATGATTATCTAGGGGATTTTACACCCAGGCTGGGGTGCCAATTCATCACAGGGCACAAGCACACACACTCACACAATCATATATACATATGGGCCAATTAGCCTAATCTGCATGTCTTTGGACTGTGGGAGGAAACCAGAGCACCCAGAGGGTACTCACCAAGAAGAGAACTACAAACACTCATAACCAGTAGTCTTGACTCTCAAGGTTCAAGGCCTCAGTGCTAAGCACTATGCGACCATGTCACATTAGATTAAACTTAATAAATGTTGTTTTCGCCACAGCAGACCATCCAATCCACACAACAACTTGGCACAGGTTTTACGCCAGATGTCCTTTCTGACACAACTCTCCCATTTTATCCGGGTTTGGGACCGGCACTGCATGGCAGTGGTCCAGGCTCAACAAGGTTATAGAGAAATGCAATTATATCAGTTGACTATCTGGAAATGGAATGACAAGGTTATTGTAACAATTTTTTTTCACAGGCATATTCAAGGTCACGGGAGGTCTAGAGCCTATCTCAGGAGACTTAGGGCACGAGACTGGGATACACCCCGGACAGGGTGCCAAGCCTGGCCAAGATTCCATCGCAGACCAAGATCTATTCAGTCTTAAATTGTGAAAGAGCTGGAGCATGAGGACTCATTCTCACACATAAATTGGCCACAACAGAGTCCTCACCCAAACCGCATTCAAAGTTTCTGGGATGTGCTGGAGGATGTGCTAGAGACTTTATGGAGTGTTACAACTATTACAGTATGTCATCAATATAAGGTCTCTGCCAAAAATCAATGCATCTCTTAACATAAATACATGCTGTAATCTTCACAGCACCTGACCACTGTAATCATAGCTGGGACAGATAGAACAAAATATTAGCGTGTTTTTGGCCAATGTGTGTATTCATCATTAGGTTTATTGTGATTGATAACCACATTTTTCTCCTGTTTCTTTTGGTTTCCTCCCACAGTCCTAAGGCATCCTGTGTAGGCTGATTGTCATTTCCAATTTGTCCGTAGTGTGTTATGCATGTATGAATATGCTTGTGCCCTGCAATGGATTAGCATCCCATCCAGGGTATATCCAACCTTAAGATCCATGAGATAGACCTCATGCCTACCAGTCCCCTATACAGATTAGTGGTATACACAATAGATGAATGGATGTTTGGTGTCTATACTGACATTATTTCTCTCTTTTATTTTTCTCTTTTACAAGTCAAAACTAAATCCATTGGCTTCATGGGTAAGTTGCCTAGCAACAGTGTTCTTATAACTTTAACTGGCATAATGTCTTCACCTTTGCATATTACGACTAGAAAACATCATCATCCTCAAATTACTGAAGCCTGAAATCTGAATGTCTTCTAAATAATTGCAGTTTAAATCTTTATATCGTAGCACTCTTACATTTTCCTTCAGGATGAAGGACTTTGGCCACAAGCCTGCTCTCCCCTATTACTGTATATAACGGCTACCAACTGGGAAAGGTGCAGGGTACAGGGTAATACAGTATAACACATTGGAGGAAAGCACTCAATTTAAGTGAACTCAAACATTTACAATTGGCTAGTGTCACTATGATTGACAGGGAAGAGCATATCATGTTTCCCATCCAGAACAGAGGGGCAGTTTTGGTCTCTTGATTCCAAAACTGGATGGATGACTATGGCATGGTCAGGATTCTTGGAACTCTCATCCTTCAGCAATAGGGGGAAAACAAGCAAAGAAAAACATGAATGAAGGGAATGGCTGTTTATTACCGCTATAACATATATGATTACAACAGGTGTTAACATGTTTGGAGGATATTCCACAAAATTAACTAAACATGTTGTTCATTAAAAATTAAATGTTTCAAATGCTGAGGTAGGAGAAAAAAACATTATATTACCACAGATGTATTTGTTTTATGAGGCCATCATTGATCATTTACAGTATATAAGTGAGTTTCAGCTTTAACTAAGTTTAGGTTTAAACAGAGGTGTTCATTCTTGTCTGATTCGGCAGAAGGATTTTCTTTTACCAAGCAGAAACCACTTTTTGTAGAAGGGCAGCATTAGTTAATTAAAGATGAAATCAAGTTTAGATCTGTTTGGCTAGAATGAAATCCTGCAGCCACATTTCCCCTTTGCAGATTTGACACTGGAGTAGAAACACCTTCTCTGGACATAAGCTACCTCGGACACTGTCCATGATACTGATACTGCAAGTCCAGTCCCCATGCCATCTTACATTTGCCTATATTAATTTGATAGATGCTTTTACTAAAAAGCTGGAGTTTTAATTCCTGCGTGACACTGTGTTTCATGTGTTTCCTTGCCACTTACAGAATGTCTTAAATTGTTCAGCTCTTTTAATTCATCTTTAATGATTACTTACTGTAACCGTACTATTGCTGTAATTACCAATCTTCAACCAGTAAAAGACAGATAAAAAAGCTTCATAAAAATGGGTAGCTTTCCTAACTTCAAGTTTCAAGTGTTTACAAAGTGCTGTCAATTGTACATCACTTACTGATCAGAAGACTCAGCTCCATCAAGCTGCAACTGTTGGGCAGGCGAGGCCCTTAACCCGTCCGCTCCAGGGGCACCACATCATGGCTAGTCCCCAAGTTGGGATATAAATAATATTTCACTGTGTAGTACTATGTTTGTGACAAAATAAATGCTTTACTTAATATGTGCATTTGCCTTCAATTAATTAGTATATGTGCTTCTTAAATCTAAAATACTCACATTTCTCTTTTTTGAGGAACAAAATATACATCACTCATTACAGTTAGCACTGGTTCTTCATCTTAGCTGCACATACCAGTATCACTGGATCATCCTTGATGTGACACAAAACAAATGTGACACTGATTTTTTTTGTAATCCTCCGTTGGCAGTTTATTTTTACATTACATCCTAAAATGGAATTCTCAGAAGACTTTGTCAGTCAATTTAGAACAAACCTCAAATTTGAGTTCAGCAGTCAATTACTTTGCTTTGCCTCGGAGGAGGTGAGGATTTTAGTAGCACATTTACATCTGGTGTAATCTGAATGTAACAGAGCCTGGAGTGATTCATTTCCCTTGGCTGCTGGCTAATACGTTGCTATGGGACATGTTTCATTAATACAGCAGTCCAACTAAGTGGTTGTAGACTGTTACTGACATAGCCTCAGGACCACCACACAGTGGCTCATTTAGCTAATGAGCATTTAGCAGTTTAGCTGGACAGTTTGTATACTGGAGTTTATAGTTTGTCTGTATGTTCTGTACAATGTCTAAGAATTTATACTTCTGTATAAAGCAAAACAAACATTTTCCTTAGATGTCTCAGTCAAGAATTGAAACCTAAATTATATCAGATGCAAAAGCAAAATACACAAAAAATTGTGTCTGTTTTACTCAAATGAATGAATGAAATGTATAAATGTACTTAATTTCTATTTAATAAGTTTTTAAAAATTATTTACCATTACTTATTTTTGTTCAATTTACATATTTTACCTGGGTGAAAATTCTGCCCTTAATTGAAATATACTAATAGATTACATTAATCTTTTTTAGGCCACAGTAAAACTCTATATTTCTATATTATATATTCTATATACTCTATATTTTACATAATTTATCAAGACAGAATTCTAACATATGATGAGGGTTTTCAAAAAACCAAAATGTCATTCAGAACTACATGTCATTTTCTGAAATAATGACAAGAGAAAGGTTTGTGATGGAATCAAGGTCGGTTAGATCAGGCAAATACCAATGAAATACTAATGAAAATGTTTGCTTTTACTGCTTACACTGTCTCTGCAAAATTTCACATGTTCTCTCCGTGGTCACCTAGTTTGCCTCAAGTTGTCTAATTTTCTGCCATGGAAAACCATGTCAGGGGTTTGGGTGGCTATGTTAATGCCCCATAAATGTGTATGACTGTGTGAATATGTATAGACTCATGTCCCATTCAGGATATATAACCACCTGTTTTTTGATCCACCAAGAGTTTTACCAGGATAGAAGTCAAGGTGAATAAATCAGTGAATTAATACATTACTGCCATACTGGTGTAAGTGCTGTTGCCATTGCCTTATTATATAACTTACTGTTGCAGGTATAGGTTCACTAAATCAGTAAATGTATTTTTACAGTTTTCGTGATTATGTGAAATTCATAACTCATATTACATACAAACAGGCTACTGCTTAGACATTTGATCAAACTGTGTGTGCTGTACAGAAGTCTAATAGAAATGTTGAAGGTCAATAAATCTAGTCTTTTTTCTCTCACTTTTTCTTTCCACCCACATCAACCCACACGCTCTCAAACACTCGCCTAAATAACCCATCCATACACAAACTCAGACCATTATCACCACCTGGGAAAAAAAACACACACACAGAACACAGCACGTCATAATTTGGAAGATGTTTAAGGGGTAGTTTCATGATGTAGAAAAGATGGATACAGTACTGAATTAAATAATCACAATTTGATTAGCGAAGTCGTCTTTCATGAGGTCCATGGGGGTTGCAGAAATCTTGTAGAGAGACTTGTTAAAGAAACGTTATTCTTGCCTGACACATATAGCTCGGTTTGTATAACATTTTCTTGCACAGGGGTTAGGGTTAGGGTTTTCTTTAATGGATTGACCCCAAATGTCTTGGAGAATAAAAAGTGACGTGCGTTACAGGGACAAACGGAGAGCGCGCATACGCGCGCGCGCGTGTGTGGGTATGAATGTGGTGACAGTGTGGTAGCAAGCGGCAGCTTTAATAGTGAAGTTCACATCACTACCATTCCGTCGACTCACTGGACTCATAGAACTCGCGTCTTTTTTCTTTTTTTTGGGGGGGGGGGTTCCATCCAGAATACTGCATCTGGGTATTCGGCTAATAATGACAACTTTTGACTTTTCAGACGTGGAGGCGTTTCTGGACCGCCACCCGGAACTCTTCGAGGACTACGTGATCCGTAAAAGCGAGCGCGCAGCGGTGAGCACACGCCTGACGCAGACGCGGCCGTGCAGCAGGTCCGCTCCGGAGGAGGAGCGCGAGGACGCGGACTGCGGGAAACGGCGCTCGTCGCACGCCGAGATGCGGCGTACGTTCGCGCGCTCCAAAGCGAACGCCACGCACCACACTTACGACGAGCGCACGAGCGTGGCGGCGCGGGAGTCGCAGGCAAGCGTGAGGCGGCGCGCGCTCCTGCGCAAGGCGAGCTCGCTGCCGCCCACCACGGCGCACATCCTGAGCGCGCTGCTGGAGTCGCGAGTGAACGTACCACGCTACGCCTCCAGCGCGCTCGATTACAAATACACGCTCAAAGAGTCCGACGAGCGCAAGTTTTTCCTCGAGCTCGTCAAGGACATCTCCGGCGAGCTCGACATGACCAACCTGGGCTACAAGATCCTAGTAAACGTGTGCGTCATGGTGAACGCAGACCGCTGCTCGCTCTTCCTCGTGGAAGGTCCTGCGCACGAGAGGACGTTAGTGTCCAAGTTTCTTGACGTGCACTCGGGCACAGCGGGGCAACCCTGCTCCAGCGCAATTCCCTTTGCCGAGGTGCAACTGCCCTGGGGCAAGGGTATCATCGGCTACGTGGCCGAGCATGGCGAGACGGTCAACGTCCCAAACGCGTATGAGGTGAAAAACATCCTCCACTGGTGCCATTCATTTATAATGTAAATATGTACTATATACACACTCACTGCCCACTTTATTAGGAACACTTGTAGACCTGTTAATTTGCGCAATTATCCAGTCAGCTAATCATGTGGCAATGCACAAAATCACACAGGTCAAGCGTTTCAGGTAATACTCATATCAACCATCAGAATGCAGAAAAAATGGGTTCTCTGTAATTGTAGCCCTTGTGTCAACAATCCATGCTGGTGGAGGTGGTGTAATAGTGTGGGAAATGTTTTCTCTGCATACTTTGGGCCCATTAACATAAAGCTGAAAGTGTTTAATCAACACTGGGGATTTTATTGTGCAGCATAATAGTTTGTTCGTTCATTCATTCATTCATTCATTCATTCATCTTCTACACCGCTTATCCAATATACAAGAGCCTTTCCCAGAAGACTGTGGGCACGAGGCATGGTACACCATGGACAGCATGCCAATCCATCACAGGACATATACACGTTGCGGGCAATTTGGGAACGCCAATTAGCCTAATATGCATGTCTCTGGACAGTGGGAGGAAACCGGAGTAGCCTGACAAAACCCACCAAGCACAGGGAGAACATGCGAATCTCCATGACAAGAAGAATTGAGGTTTAATTGTGCGGGACTAAAGGAAGGTCATACACTGTATTAGTATAATGTTCCTACTATAGTAGGAATTAGTATAGTGTTCTTTGAGTGTATAAATAATTTATTCATCAAATGACAACCAATTTAAGATCTCTTAAATATCATGGAAATACATTTAAACATCTTTCACACTTTTGTTCATTAATTTTTCTCATCCTTGTTTCAAAGTACATGGACTACATACTCATTATTCTAACATAAATCACACTTGTCCCACAGATTTCAACTCTTAAAGCTGAAAAACATGAAACTTTGCAGCACAAGTCCTCAGGTTTTCAGCCAAAAGCCCCTTCCTAAATAGTACAAACCATTCTTAGTTTGTCTTAG
This sequence comes from Leiocassis micropogon, assembly GCA_028565275.1. Taxonomy (NCBI): domain Eukaryota; kingdom Metazoa; phylum Chordata; class Actinopteri; order Siluriformes; family Bagridae; genus Leiocassis; species Leiocassis micropogon. The sequence continues at coordinate 24,560,336 of JAOVVA010000048.1, forward strand.
CTACTGTCAGGCTAAACTACATACATACTGTAATTAGTTAAATTATGTCAACATGACCGAGAAACCTGATTTTTTTTTTTTCCAGAAGGCTCCTCGCTTGTATTTTTTTTTCTTACTGCAGTCAGGATGTAGGTCCCACTGTAGCTGAATTCTGGACATCATTATTACATGGCCAAGGGCAAGCTTTCCCCATTGGTCAGTTGCTGAACGTATTAATTCTCAGCCTGCAGATCTGTCTTCTTGACACAGAATCGGAACAGTTAGTTTCAGTGGGAGCTGCTATATAAAGCGTCTCCTGCATTTAACTTTTTTTATGGACACATCCTTAGAACACAGTTATGCTAGGATAAATTGAACCTCTGTTGTCCTCGATTTGCAGCATCTTTCATCTATGTCACAGGAGAACAAGAAGTCCAGTGTCCACTGAATCCTTTGAACTCTTTAAACTTCCAGGGCCAGTCATCAGATTCAGTCTTTTATTCCTCACTATTGTAACTACATAGTTTTTTCTTTTAAATTTCATTGCTTGTTTTATACACCAATCAGATATAACATCAACACCACTGCCAGGTGAACAACATTAATCATCAACTGTACACCAGCACACTGGTGACAGGATCATGGACACCCGAGGTTCACCCATACCTGTGGGGATTAAAGGCCAGTCTGTCCAGTCTGATCGCACAGAACAGCCAATGCAGCACAAATTGCCAAAAAAAAGTAAATGCTGACGATGATAGAAAGGCACCAGAACACTCAGTATACCACACACAATACCATCTGGTCTCCAAGCTCCTCAGGCCCCAATCTGAATGAGCATTCATGGTATGTGCTGGACAAACAAGTCCGATCCATGGAGATCCCACCCAAGAACCCACAGCACCCAAACGACCTGCTGCCAATGTCCTGGTGCCAGACACTACAGCACACCAACAGTGGTCCTGCTGAGACATGTCCCAAGGGGCTACAGCTGCCCTGGTGGCACAAAAGGAACCCAAATCTTAGGAGGATTAAATGTTAATAGTTTTAATGTTATGGCTGAATGGTGTAGGTCATAATAGTTAGGATCTACACCAGGCATTTGATATGATTGTATGTTGCAGTGTATTGATGAAAGCGTGTCAACTCAAGAATGTCATGATAAATCAATATTAATTAACTGCCAAATAAACAGGCAATAGTGAAGATTGAAAATGTATATGTTTGTCACAGCAAATGAAGTTATATTGGCAACATGTAAAAAACCTTAAAAAGTTAAAAGCAATAGCTAATCCTCAACAGATGATGTTTTTTGAACAAAATCAAGAGATATGTTCCTGTAATCATTGCATCTTTCACAGGACCATCGGTTTAGTGATGAGATTGACAAGCTGACAGGTTATAAGACTCAGTCAATCCTGTGCATGGCCATCTGTAACAGTGATGGAGAGGTGATTGGAGTGGTGCAGGCCATCAACAAAAAACCCAGTGGAACACCGTTCACTGAGGATGATGAAAAGGTGAGCTGAATCATCTTCTCTCTTCCAAGAATATACTCAGAATCTGAACCTGCCACTCTGTTTGATTTGGTGAGTTGAAAGTTTAATAATTTTGTGTCATGGATATATTGTCATTTATAATATTCTTTTGAAGATTTAGTTCAAAATATTTACCTGTGTAAAGCACACTTGTACCAGTGTCATATTCTGAGCCTCTGGACATTTGTTTCAATTCTGTATCCTGCATTCTCGGCCTGTGGATGACACTTACAAGTTTGGGGTATTTGTTGCTCCTTTTCTCTGTACTATAATTAAATAAAACTCTCCATTGGGAGAACTGAGTAGAAGATTTTGAATGCTATATTGTTTTAAATACATTTTTAAAATATATAATCAGTATTATGTTTTCAGTAAACATTGAAAAGAGTCTTGACATTTTCCCCAGTTCATTTCCAAGCCTCGATTCAGTGTATGATTTGACCTGGATACTGTTTGACTTACAGCACTAGTGAAAATTTGCATTATTTTATCATTTTTATCACAAATTATAGTATTGACAACAATGTGATTGAAAAGTAAAATATTAGAAATATTTACATGAATTTCAGAGTTTCTCTTATTATAACCCATTTTAGCCTTAATGACAATGTGCACTTGAGCTGGCATGGACTTTACAAGTTCTCAGAACCTTACGATCCATTTTTGATCAAGTCCATTAGAATGTCATCTGAAACATTCAACAGTCCAAAGCAGTTAACATGGTCAATATTGTGCATATGGTTACATTTGAACAGGGATCTAGAAATAGTGTAGAACCATTTTATAATTAATATTTCTTCCTCCAAAATATAAAAAATTGTAAAAGCTTTCTGTTTATTTACCTATTTATATGACAAAAAAAAACTGGTGTCAGACCTGGCCTTCAGACTTTTGGACTTTATTGTATATAACGTACAGCTACCTCAAAAAAAGTGGTACTTCTACATTTTCTTTTTATCTTTTTCTCTCTCCCTCTCTCTTTCTCTCTTTTTCTGTTCACTTCTTAGGTGCTACAGATGTACCTACCCTTTTGTGGGATATCTATCTCCAATGCCAAGCTCTTCTTTGAGTCCCGCAAAGAATACGATAGGAGCCGGGTGAGAGTCTAAGCTATACAGTACACTGGTTCTGCTCACAGCCTGAAGAACATTGATAAATAATGCATACCAAATTCCAGCTTGCTTCTCAGTCTGGTTTCTACTGAACAGACGGATTTACAGAATGTATTCAGTTATATGATGTGGTAATGCACTAAAATGTGTGTGTGGGGGAAACATGAAAAAAGTAGATTTTTAAAAACAACATATTAGTGTTTTGAATATGGATTTAAGTTTGCTACAGACTTTCAAGCTGAATCGTTACATATGCTGTGGTGCAATGAGTAAATTAGGTGCATGCTGTTTTTACAGGCTCTTTTAGAGGTGGTGAATGATCTGTTTGAGGAGCAGACAGACCTGGAGAAGATTGTGAGAAAGATCATGCAGCGAGCACTTACCCTGCTTCAGTGTGAACGCTGTTCTGTGCTGCTACTAGAGGACATCCACTCACCTGTACAGCATTCATTTATATTTACACCATTTGTATCACCTTTTGCTCTTATCTATCTATCTATCTACTGTATCTATCTATCTATCTATCTATCTATCTATCTATCCATCTATCTATCTATCTATCTATCTATCTAGTTAGAGAAATTCTGAAAAGTTCATGAAGGCTCTTGTGATATAGTCATTCATGTCTTGCATCACATTCTCGTTACTCAGTTTGTTACATCTATGCATTGTAGGTGGTAAAATTCTCAAAGACATTTGAGCTCATGTCACCATTTTGCAATGCGGATCATGACATAAGGTGAGCACTACACTTTACATGCTGTATAAATGTTGGCAATTCATTACTGGTAAAGATTTTAAGTATAAAAGATATTCATTTTTTTAAATCAACAGACAAATTTGAGAGATTTTATGATTTCACCTCCTAATTTGGCCATATAAATTCCCATCCATTAGCTAGCACTTCCATATAACTTGTCAGTTTCTAATCAGTATCAGGACTAATAAATGCTTCTACCAAGACACATAAGACCAAAACATATGTTTCAAACATTTGCATATGCTACATTACAGGGCAGCTGAGCACATTCAGGAGAGTGCGTTCTCCCCTGTCGTGCATACATGAGCTGACAGATGCCAAAGTTTGTAGGTCATTTTTTTGTAGATTCTACCTTACAATCTCCAAAGAACAGTGCAATTGAATTTCTATTTTTAAACTAATTTAAATGGGAAGAGAATTGTAGAGAATACAGAGACATCCTGCATAATTATGGGAAGAACCAGATATGTGTGATGGTCAGGTGTCCGCACAAGTTTACCCATGTACACTACCGCTCAAAAGTTTGGGATCACTTTGTTTAGTGATTTATTTTCTACATTCTACAACAATACTGTTGTAGAATACATTGAATACATTCTACAATTATGAGATAACACATTTGGAATTAGATAATTATGTAACACGGTCAAAAGAATAGTCAATTGTTATTTTAAGACATGGAGGTCAGCCTTTCTGGAATAGTTCTTGCAAGAACAGTGTTGTCAAGGGCATTTGCAAAGCCCATCAAGCACCATGATAAAACCGGTTCTCATGAAGACCATCCCAGGAAAGCAAGACCAAAACTTATCAGCTGCAGAGAAGAAGTTCATTTAGAGTTTACCAGCCTCAAAAATGACCAATTAACAGCACCTCAGATTACAGCTGTTATGAAAGCTTTACAGATCATGAGTAGCAGATACATCTCAAATGAGATTATTGCATATTTTGGATGCCTTCATCATTGTTTTACAATGTAGAAAGAAAAAAAAATCAGGAATGACCATAGACTTAGAAAGTGATCCCCAAACTTTTGAGCAGTAATATGTACTGTATATACAATGTAGTGAAGAAGTAATTAAACAACAGAGATGTGTGTGGTATAAAATTTACAGCAAGTAATTCTATTTTGACTGATTTTTGCCCAGTACATACTGTTTTAAACTGGTGCAGCTGTATCAAAATTATCTAAACAGTTACAAACTGACAAATCCTTACATATTACCTATTCAACAGATTTACCTCTTACAATTTCAATTTTTTTTTGTACTAGAATTTAATTAACATTAGAAGACCTGCTGTGTAATTCGGTGTACTCACTCTTATGGCTGTAGTCACTGAATAATGTATATTAATGAATAAATAACAAACTTTCTTATACTCACAGTCTCCCTCTTTCCCTTTCTCTTTTTTTCCTCTCTTTCTGTGTGCATGTGCCTTTATTTGACATCAGCATGGAGAAGGTGTCCTGTTCTGACTGGCTGATCAATAACAGTATTGCTGAGTTGGTGGCATCTACAGGCCTGCCTGTTAATATAAGCGATGTGTGTCAGGATCCTCGGTTTGATTCTGAGGTGTGCACCTGTACACACACACATACACACACACTGCCATTAAGGAAATAAGTATGATATCTACTTCCCTACATTTTTTTATTCAGTTGTGCCAGATGTATACATTTAGTAGCTAGTTCTACTTCCAGATTGTCACTCGTATAATAGCACTGCATAAATTATCTGCAGGTGTTTTGTGCATGCTATTCTATCAGTTACCTTTAATTTAATATTTCAGGGGGTTCTCTGAATTAAGGTGTTCTACAATAATGATCTGTATCGTAACACCAAATCCTCTGCTTACATTTTCCTGGAAGAGCATTCTGCTTTAATACAAAATTTATTATTTTTTGTACCAAAACTAACCCAAATAACAGTGATTAAAATGAATAGCACACTGTAGGTTAATTATTAATAAAAAACATTTATCCACAAGCCACATTTTTTGCCTCACACCAGAGGAGCAAAGGCAAGAATTATTCAATATCATTTTAATTGCATGAGTGTGTTTGTTCACAGGCTGACCAGGCCTCAGGCTTTCACATCAGGTCAGTGCTATGTGTCCCGATTTGGAACAGAACTCATCAAATAATTGGTGAGTTTCCTGCATTATGATTGATATACATGCATTTATGCATATGCATATACATATGTATGTTCATTAATTGGGTAAACCTTGTCAACTTTGTAGTTATGCAATTGCCCTATCATATTCAGTTAAATTTTATTTCTATAGCACTTTTAGCAATTGACATTGTCGCAAAGTAGCTTATCTATCATATCCATCAGAGAAAGCAACTATCACTTGTTATAGCTGTCTATTTTTTTTCAAGTGAAAAAAAAGTTAAGAATGCATACAAACATAATTGATCGTAATTGTTTAAACTTTGATTGAAGGTTTCATTCATTTTATAGTGTATGAGTGGATTAGACACAGAAGCATTGCTGTGTTTTTTTATAGTCAGTAGGTTATTTTAACTATTAATTGTTGGTCCTTTTTGCAGGTCACATATAGAAACTATGTTGTGTACAGTTTCTTAAACCTGTAGTGGCATTAGGGTGCATGCTAACTTAACTGCTGTAATAACAGTCCATTCTTTATAGTGCATACAGTATGTAAACATATGCATTATTTATGCATATGTTCACATATGTTGCTCCATTTCAACAATCACGTAAACAAAAGCTATTTGAATAAGAGCTCCATTTTATGGACAATCTTTTGCCTGTTGAGTGAGTGCACTACAGCTAAAACCCTCTCAAATTTTCCAGGTGTTGCCCAGATTCTTAATCGCTTGGACAGGAAGACGTTTAATGATGCAGATCAAAGATTATTTGAGGTGTGGGTTTTGGTGTATTATTAATGGTTTATTTCTGTCGATAATGGAGACGTTATAATAATCATTCATTGTGTTTATCACAGGCTTTTGTTATTTTCTGTGGCCTTGGCATCAACAATACAATGATGTACAACCAAGTGAAGAAAGCCTGGGCAAAACAGTCTGTGGCTCTGGATGTAAGCATAATATAATGTCTTTATATATGTTGGAACAAATGTGTTGGAGATGTAGTTCATGGACTGAGCTATCTATCTATCTATCTATCTATCTATCTATCTATCTATCTATCTATCTATCTATCTATCTATCTATCTATCTA
>JAOVVA010000048.1:24567011-24578704 GCA_028565275.1 Leiocassis micropogon
ATATTATATGTATGATCTGACCCCAAGTGTTTGCATGATATTTACGATCTTTGCTTTCAGATGCTATCTTATCATGCTACATGTTCAAAAGCTGAAGTAGATCGACTCAAGGTAACATACAACCATGCCCACACACAATAACCAGTTATCATCCTTTGACTCTTTTTGTATAGAATGAGGTATTACATGAAACAGATGATTGTGAAAAAAACATAGTAAAAATGTCTGACCCCTAGACCGCACATTTCTTTTATGGTCTGGATAGTGGATAAGGTGTTAATGACATTAATTAAAGTGTCCAATATATGGCCTTTATGATAACATCCTGAATAAAATGCAACTGCCATAGTTTATGAATGCCAAATAAAAATTCCCGGGATTATTGCAATGTTTTTAGTGCATGTTTGTCTCATTTGATGTTGAGAAGACTTTAACCACTCTTTAATGTACAACTTACAAAGCCTAAATATACACAGATAAATTACTAATGGGTATAAGGAGCTGTGGGTACATGTTACATAACATAACACAGTTCTTATTCATTTCTATTACAGTTACTTTTTATCACATTTTCTTCAGTAATCCAGCAGGTGGTATTAGACTATTACTACTCTTTTATTTCAGGTAGAGTAATGTGACTTCTTGTAATGTAGACTAAACACAACTTGCTTAAGCCAATGTTATTTTGCCAGAATATAAAAACTGATGGTCCACCCTGCTGCCTGGTGAATTGGTCATGCCGCTGTTTAATGTCTTGATTAGGGTCTTTTGACTGCAATCTTCGTGTAAAATGGTGTAAAATGATTTAAATATGTTTTGTCCTAGGATTTTGTACTGCACTCAACCACTAGGTCTGTTATAGACATGTGGAAATTGCAAGCATTTAAAATGGTTCTATGACTGATAGGGGTCACATATTTTGTTTAGTTCTATAATGGTGTGTTCTCAATCATCATCATCATTTGTTTTAATTTTGTTATGTTATTTTAAGTGTATTACAATAATCATTTACCCTTGAGGATTAAAAATATGGTCAAATATCCTATATTTATCTGGTCCTTATGCTCATATGTTTAATTATTTGATGTCAAGTATTATTGGTAATTTTTTCCAAAACCCTATGTCGTCTCCCAGGCTGCTAAGATTCCGCTGAGCAGTGAACTGGGAATCAATGAGTTCTACTTTAATGACTTTTCTCTGGACAATGATGCCATGATCACTGCCTCCTTGCGCATGTTTCTGGAGCTTAATGTTGTGCAAAAGTTCAAGATTGATTATGAGGTAAGGAGCAGAGGCATGGAAGTCATACCCCAGCTATAATAGTCGTTAATTACTAATATATCCCAAGACAGACAGAGACTGAGTTGCTTAGCTTGATTGAATGCTCAGCAGTAGGGAAATATTAGCAAGACTTAGTCACACTATATTCCTCTGCCCGTTCAGGTTTTGTGCCGCTGGCTGCTCACTGTAAGAAAGAACTACCGCACTGTGGCCTATCACAACTGGAGACATGCTTTCAATGTTTCCCAGTGTATGTTCGTCATGATAAATGTGAGTCAAGCTGATTAGAGCAGCTGTTTTTAAGCCAACTATAAATATGCTAATAGGTTGAGCCATGATCTGAACAAATGTAATATACAATATACTGTCCTTTGGCAGACTGCAGGGTTCCAGGATTGTCTTACCGACACAGAGACTCTGGCATTGATGGTTGGATCTCTGTGCCATGACCTGGATCATCGTGGAACCAACAATGCATTTCAAGCCAAGTGAGCCAAAAAGTCATCACTGTTTTGCACACACCAGTCTACTTAACAGCCAACATCTGTCAAAAAGGGTAGCATAGCTTCATTGATTTTGCAGCTATCTGTAAATATTTGTCAGTGATTTGTATTCCTCTCTGCAGGTCAGGATCAGCACTGGCATTGCTTTATGGAACATCAGCTACTCTTGAGCATCACCATTTCAACCATGCTGTTATGATCCTACAGAGTGAGGTGACTGTTTGGTTTTTGTTGCTTTTGAAAGATTCGTACTGCAACATGTATCACGTACAATAAGGAATGATTCAGTGCCTTTTTTATGAGCTCATGAGCTCTTGTTTTAGATAGAATATTTAATTTAAAGACCTGCCGGTGTTGATTAATTGGATGCTTTAGCTCCTAGCTTTTTAATCATTACCAACCCCTATATCGATTTCCTGTTGCTGTATAATAAGCTTCTTTAGCCAATTAACTCAGGTAAGAAAAGACCCTCTGGGTCTGTGCCACTGAAGTGGAAAGAGGAACAATGTTTCATGCAGCACTTGTTTAAAAAGCATGTGAGACTGTGTCTATTTGAATAACAAAGTCTTATGCCTATTTGTAGAAGTGAACCAGCGAGGACAGTATATGCAAACATTGCATCAGGATTTGGTAATCCTTAGAGATTAGATTTCCTCTTTTGAAGTTGAGATGGAAGGGATGTCCAAGGTCTTTCTCTCAGTCTTTGATTAGAAAGAGTCATATTATTATTGCCTTATAGCATTACTGCCTTACAGCAATACTTGCTTCTTGTTTTAGAAATTAGTGCTTCTTGAACTATTTATGAATTAAGTGTGTTGATGCACAAGCATATGTATTTTTTTCCCCATGGAGATGCTAACACAAGCACAGTCTTACCAGCTTATTCACTGTCTTGGTTACACAGAATGAATCAAAAGGTTTTATCTTTAAATGTTAACAGTCTAACACTTTGCAAAAACTTAGCACCATCTACATGTTTTGTACAGAATTTCCCTCTAACATAAAGCATATGCACATTATTTGCTGAATTTATTCATTAGAGAATATCTGTGATTTGTCATTTTTTGATCTTTCCTTGGAACTTATTCAAATTTGCCTAATCTCCCTCCTAGTGTTGTCATCAAGAAACATTAGCATGAGCTTAAATTTATTTCTGGTGCGTCATGATGTCAGTGGCACTACTGTTCAGCTTATTTGTGAAATAAAACAAGTGCTAGTATATTCCTTTTTTTAAATTACATTGTCATGCAGGCACACCATTACTATGTGTTCATAACTCACCAAAGTGAATCACAATATCCATTGCTATGTTAACAATTTTTTGACATTAGTTTATTAGCTCTGAGTGATGCCTAAATACTAACAGCAAAACAAATTTGTTATTTCCAACAGGGGCACAATATTTTTGCCAATCTCAGCTCTAAAGAGTACAGCAACATGATGCAGCTCTTAAAGCAGGCCATTCTGTCTACAGATCTTAACTTATATTTCCAGTAAGTTTTATACACCAAGAACTAAAAACTTGCCAATAGCATTAAGTTAATATTCCTTGGGAAAAGAGCACAAATGCACTTGAAATGCACCACTCAATCTTTAAACACAATTTATATAAAGTATCCACAGAGGGGCGCCACTAGAACAGAGGCATGTTCGAAGTTTTCTTTGGTCAGACTTAAGTGTTAAACTATAGTACATATCTATACATATGTATATGTGTTTTTTTTGTTTTTTGTTTTTTTTTATGCATGCTCTTATGTTTTATGTTTGATCTTACAAACACCACCAGTTCCATTTTTTTCTCTTCTCCATAACAGAAAAAGAACCAAGTTCTTTGAGTATGTCCTATCTGGAGACTTCCAATGGCCAATTCAGGAGCACAGAGACATTTTTAGGTCAAATAATATTGTTAATTTTCTTTATTTTATTTGTATACTTAATTTACACCACAAGCACAAACTTGATAATGCCTCTATAACAGGTCCATGCTCATGACTGCGTGTGATGTGGGTGCTGTGACCCGACCATGGGAGATCTCTAAGCAGGTCCCTTTGTCTTATTTTCATTCTAGGCTTAATTAATTTTTTAGATGAAGCATCTGTGTAGTAAATATTTCACTGTAGTGTTGTCTCTCATAACAGGTGGCAGAGTTGGTGACGAGTGAGTTCTTTGAACAGGGTGATAGGGAGCGATTTGAGCTTAAGCTCACACCATCTGTAAGTGTTTTTGCTTGCCTATGTCTCAATTTTTAAGCCCATAGTCCTTCAATTCATTTTGAAGGTGCACACTCTTAATATTACCCTGTACAATTTAAAAAGATATCTATTACTGCATATATGCTGAATTATTACTATTAATCTAACAAAAATTAATACCATAACCCCCATGGTGTCATGTTCATTCTCTCAAAGGCCATTTTTGATCGCAATCGCAAAGATGAACTTCCTGCACTTCAGCTCGAATGGATCGATGGCATTTGTAAGCCCCTATATGAGGTATAAAAAAAAAACCACTTCAACCAAATTATTATACCTTCTGGTAGTTTTGCCATAATAGTTAATGAAGTCATCTTTTGAAAAGGCTTTGGTGAAGCTGAATAGGAAGCTCAAGCCAATGGTAGATGGGATACATGCCAATCGAAAAAAATGGGAGGAACTCTGTTTGTCCTATCAGCAAGCACGCCAAATCTCAGAGTCCTCCAATCCCTGTCCAGAAGTGGAAGAAGAAGAATCAAGTCAGTGCACAGACTCCACCCTTTCACAGTCATGTGAACCTGTGTCAACCAAGCAAAGCACAGAGTCCACCCATATGGTGGAGTTAAATTAGAGCACAGCAACGTATCAGATCTCGACGAACACGGCAAAGACACTGCTACTAGAGTGAAAATTGCAAATCCAAGTCAATTTTAGTGGCTTTAGGATTTCAACAGCACAATCATTTTTGTCTAATATATAAACATATTAATAACTTAGAGTTTATAAAAGATAACCTTGATCAAGCTAAACTCTACATTAACATACTGCATATTATATTGTACCAAGCTTTTGGGAATGGACTGGATAGTAATGCACTTAAATCAAACAACAAATTAGCAACTTCTTTAGGTTAATACTGTGATGGCTATACCATAAAAATATTCATAAGATATGCTATTACTGCAGATCAACATTTAATTCACTGTGAATTACTATAACTGTGATATTTAGCACTTAATTATTCTTTGTTCATGACAACAAGCAAAGAAAGACTATTCTGCTTAAGCGTTCATGATTTATTCAACCCTATTCCTTTTTATCCAGTGACATTAAAATTGAAATTGAAAAATCTTAACTTTTTTTGGTTGATTGATTTATTATTTAGTTTCTACCAGTACTACAAAAAAATGTACATTGCTATCAGAGTTAAAATATTAACTACATCAATTAATAATGCTACATAGCATTAATTAATGTATACTTTTTTAAATGTAAGGTTTATTTACAAGTTATTTATAATAGGTTTTCTTATGGTAATATAGCCACTAATAATTACCAGACTTATAATGCAGTGGTTATTTGTCTTTATTGCATATAATAAGACAAAAAATGACTGGTTACAGAACCCATGAAACCCAAGACTCCAAATTAATTTGTCACAATCTTTCTAAAAATCTATTACACCATTTTCTAGAATATGATTATAAGCATGTAATTTTGTTTAACATATTAAACTACATCTGCAAAATTCACTTTTTGAACTGCACTTAAACTGCCATAACATTTATACCAGCACTGTGAATGCAAATGAAACCCACAGTATTGCATGCTGGAGTCTGCTGCTTTGAACTAGTTTCCTGCTTTTAGTGGGATTTGTGAAGCTTTAAAATATTACTGTAGTTTGTTGTTAAAATTACTAACACGCATACTGTTTGCTCCAAACATTTTCTGCCTTAATGAAAAAAAGGATTTGTGTTATTATTTTTCTCTAACTTTTAAAAAAAAGAACAATTTATATTCATAGACTGAGAAGAGAAGAAAAGAGAAAAGACCTTTTACAGTATATACTTCTAGCTGCTTTAAACCTAATATTTAATGTTTGTATGACATAGCTTCTGCTGCTACAGGTCTTTAGTCAACAAATTGTCATCTATCTATGTCTAACCATTTCTTTACTTGTTTCCAAATGAATTACATTGAACTACTGTGCAGTTTATTGTGCATATATTTGGTCTTTTGTAGCTCAATAATTGTAATTTCCCTCATTTTGGAAAATAAAAATATATTGTAATGCTAATTTCTTTAGGTTTTATTTAGGCTGATTTAGGAGTCTGATTTTTTATGTATATCAACATATATTCTGGATCTGTATATGGTACTACAACGGTGATCAAATGTGCACACACATATTACCAGCTATAGCACAAAAGAATTTCATAGAGATAATTAAAGACTTGGTCTAGAAAGGTTAGAATTCATTTAATTAATTATTCTTTTTACAGTAGATAAAGCAAGAGTATTAAATTTGGTTTAATTACAATTTGAAAAGCAGATTTAAATATGTAAAATGTGGTTAATGATTGAGGTCTTGACATTTGCATGTCTTGTTTATTTGCTTATGTTTATGTATGCCTTTATTGATTCATTTATTTATTCATTCAAACATGATAACTCCACAAACTGACCAGAGGCAAAACTCAAACCCCAACCCTGGAGGGTTGTTTTTCTTTTCACCAAAACACACAAAAAAGTTCCCCTTATATAGAGCCACCCTGCCTTTTTTTATACACATGATGTATAGCTAAAAAAAAAAAACTACTTTTGGAGGTGACTGTAGTTCAGTTTGATTCTAGACATATATTTTACCCTTAAATCAAAACAGCAAAGCAGGTATTCAACACAATACTTTCCTTTAATTAGGTCATTATTGTAAATGTACATTACCTAAATTTTAATAGTAGTGGTAGGGTTTAATAATGCATAATGAATACAATGCATTCATACAAGACATCCCCAGTACACTGGGGACCAAATGAAACATATCAAATACAGTACCAGTTAAAAGTTTGGACACAAGTTTGGATTTAGTTTTCAAAACTATAAAACAACTTATATGGCATTAGGTAATTAAGTAACAATGGCAACAACAACAACATTTTTAAAACAGGATGGTCAGCTGTTCTGGAATAGTTCTTGCAAGAACAGTATTGCCAAGTGCATTTGCCAAACTTTACCAAGCACCATGATGAAACTGGCTTTTATGAAGACCATCCCAGAAAAGCAAGACCAAAAGTTAACTTTGCTTCGGAGGAGAAGTTCATTTAGAGTTACCAGCTGCAAAAATCAACAATTAACAGAACCTCAGATTAGAGCCGTTATGAAGGCTTTACAGAGCCTAAGTAGCAGATACATCTCTGTTCAAAGTAGGTTATTGCATATTTTGGACACCTTCAGTATTGTTTTTTTAATGTATAATAAAATCAAATCAGGGAAGATCATGGAATAAGAAAGTACAATCAAACATTTGACTTGTTGTGTATATACAGGCATTGCTGTGCAATTTTTGAAGTCTTCCAAAAGAGCAATAACATCTAACAATGTATTAGCATTAGTGTATTTGAAGCAGAGGGGAAAATGTGGTTGCAAAAACATTTAGGTTGATTATTTACATCATCTAGTAGCTGTCTTTAAAATTAGTTTTAATACACATCTCGTGTTTATAATTTTGGTATTAAATATTCATAAACCACTGTATGAAACAGTGTGTGAATTTAGTGTACTTTTAATCTAGTATGAGTGACTGCATGTAACTGCAAATTATAGTGCAGTTAAGTATCTACAAGAGTATAAAAAGAAATGTTTTGGTTCGGTAACTATACATCGGCTAGAAAAGAATGTTTTTAAAGAGCAACAGCTGTTAAATAAGAAAATTTTAGAATGTTTTTAAAATTTGATGATAGTGAAGATAATCAGTGACTGCTGGCTTTAAAACATTTCCCTAGAAACATGAACAATATATAAATCAGGGTTTGTCTTTGTATGTACACCACATGACCACCTTCTATGCTTCCTGTGTAGTAATGTTTTCATATTTCAATACATTTTACTGACTGGCTTGAAAAGTTTGTCTACACATGAGTGACACTATTGCTTCACCATGACTTTATTCCCTTGGAATTATAAGGATGTATCTGCATTCTGAGCAGTTTTGGTATATTATATATAAGTTTTTACACTTCATAGAGCAAAACTGTGTTGTGCATTTTTTGTCCAAAAATGCATATCAAATGAAAAAAAAACTAACATTATGTTAATATGTTGTCACAGAATAAGAACGTGTGAATGACTTAATTTTGACAAAAATCCAGATGACTTAATTAGGCTGTTAAATATGCTAAAGTTAAAGGCTGATTATTTCACACAGATTAAACATTTCTCAATTTTTGAAAAGTCTGATCCTTTCACGGTGGCTGAGTTAGGATGTGTGTCTGTGTGTAAATCTCAGTTGTATCATACATGCTCCTAACCCATAGCACACTTTGCTCTGTAACAACATGCACTGGACTCCAAATACTCTTCCCTTGTGAGAAATGGGAGCTTAACTGTGCTCCAGCAATGAATTAAAATTTCAGCAGGCAGACTGCACTAAAAGAACACCTTAGACATAATTCGTGAAAAACAAAACATCTGAATGAAGTTCCCATATCAGGTATTATGCATTTCTATTTCTGATATGTGCTTCATAACCTTATACAGTATATGGGTGTAAATCAGAATTACACATCACTGTACAGATCAATCAAGATAAAGCTAGTTTATGTACAATTTTTACTCAGGAAAAATATGTAAATTGAACAAAAATAAATTGGTAAACAATTCTCGGTTTACGTTAAACGTGTAAAATAGAATTGTATACATTTACAAACTTAATTTATTGTGGTTAACATTATGCAAACATGTTTAAACTACACAATACCATAAACACTTCTGTCCTCAAGTTTATATGTAAGTTCATATGACTGCGCCTGGTTATGTAAAACAATACTTAATAGTTTGAGATAATTTTAAAAATTTTATTTTTTATTTTTAGTTCGGGATTAATAATTTCTTGAACATATTTAAAGAATCTTCAGCAGTCAGACGCTAAGGACTCTCTACTAATCAGAACTCCCAACTAATTTAGTGACAGATATTAGCAATCCACCGGGATAACTTGCCCGTTCCACAGGAGTGAGATCAGCACATTACTCAGAGGTGTGTTTTTGCCAGAATTACAGTAATCTCTCAAGAGAACACATAGGAACTGACCTGAATTTTCATGGCAGAAGTCCAACTACAACAAAATGTTAAACATATCTATTCAAGTTTCTTTCGAATGAAACACACACACACAAACACATACATTCTCTCTCTCTCTCTCTTACACAACTCTTACATAACAGCAGATGCATTATGATACACAATTCACTAAATATTCCACTTTTATTCTCAATTTAAGTCTGGACCTACTGAGAGCTCCTGCATGATCAGTGTGTTAGTCTATTTATTTAATACACATGAGCCACTAGATAACTACAGTTAATGCTATTATTTACTTGAATTGCTCTTGATATAAGAATCATTCTGGCGTCACCACTGAATACCATCACACTGATCGCTGTGCATTGTGAATATATTTCATGTAAAGAATACATTTATGTGTGCTGCCTTGAAAAGTGGAAAATCTGCTTTTAATGATTTGCACATGTTTTAGCTGTGGTTTGTGTGCACTGCATTTCAGATTTTAGGTCTTTTTTAAAACCATATATACATACGTTACTAAAAGTTTTTTGATAAAATTATTCAAAACTTGTCAAAATGTCTATTGTTTACTGGTGCCCTCCAGTGGCATTGATGTTTGATAATAATAATAATAATAATAATAATAATAATAATAATAATAACAATAATAATAATAACAATAATAATAATAATAATAATAATAATAATAATAATAGAAAAAGATACCATTTTCAGGTAGTGATTCTATTGTTACTTAAATAAGTCGGAATTAATTCTTATGAAGACATATTGGTATCATGGGGGCTCTTGTATAAAACATAACACTGCATGGGATGAATGAATGAAATGTATTTAATATCTTGTTTACCAATCAACAAGATAAAATATCCTACAGCATATTTGAGTAAACTGCTACTAATGATATCAAACGGTCTGATATTTCAGCATTTCGCTCTAAATAAATATTGATGAAGAGCACAACTTGTCACTGCAAGTTCTCTTTTTTTAGGACTGGTTCAGTTGTGCAGGGCCCCATCACTATGACAGGCTTCTCCACCCCTTCTCTCTGGCAGAGTGGGCCTGGATTCCTTCAGTCAAAGGCCTTTGATTGTAAACTGGGGCTCCTTAGGCTCTGCTGAATAGCTGTCAGAGCCATCAGAGTGACGGACGGGCGGGTATTTTACCCCAGATAGTAACAAGTGAGGCGTTAACTCTACATGTGCAAGACCTCTGTCATTCATATGCTAACCTAACTCAAAACAAGATATTCACAGACCGAAAATAGATGGCCAAACAAAGGTGGATTTGGCGTTCCTATCTAGTGCTAGGCCTGCACACACAAATGGCTAATATGGCCTTATGTGGGTTCCAAAAAATAAGATCACATCGTTTTAAAATATATAACCAGCTAATGCATAATCCACCTTCAAGTCCACACTTTGATTATACTGGCTAAGTGCAAGCCTACTGTATGAGGTGCTAATCCTCAAGCGGCTCGGAGTTTATGAGTATAATAACATCAGCAATGTGAGAATAAAAAACATAGTAAACACTTTAGAATTAGAATTTGAGATCTGGCTTATGACATAGACCCATCTTGGTGGGGAAGGTTTTGAAGATCATCTCTATGCTGCATTACAGTGACAAAGACGCCACCTACTATAGGATAACCGCTACTCCTCATTCATTATGAGTGTTGTTCTAAGAAACTTGCGCACTTGGGCTGTCTGTGGTTAGTTGAAATTTATTTGTTTTCAATTTCTCTCACTTGTTTATTTGGGGTGAATGCAGCTGGCAGAAAATATTGAGCCGCAACACATCACCTTTTTTGTTTCTATAAGTTACTATACAAAATGTACCAAGACTATAGGCAACTCAACTTTCTTCCACATTTTTTCCCTCTCACTGCCACAAAACTGTTTTTATTTGTTTACTGTTTGAAAGAACCAAAAAAGCCTCAAGCCTGAAACACTGGTTTAAGAATCTAACACATTGTCACTAGTAAATGCTCCTCACAATCAGTTTTGATACTGTAGGTGGTGCACAAATGGATGATTGTAACTTAGCAAAAGCAAACTTCAACAGTTGTTGATCAGAATATGAGTCACGTGCAAAACATTTAACGCATTGCTAATTCAGATAAACCATGCAGTAAACACAGTTTTCCCAAATAATTCTTTATTTAGACATTTGGGACGTAAAGGTTGGATAAGGCAAGTAAAAATAGTCAATGTATAGAATTGCTGATGTGACAAAAAGCCATCTCTTTTTTGGTCCAAAACAAGACATCTCACAAATATTTCAAAGCTATATAATATAATTTCATTACATGTCCCCAAAAATAGTAATACATTCAGAATGGAGCAGTGTCCTTTCTAGAAGTAGAAAATGCAATTGCGCTCTGTACATTGCATCTATCTTATCCTCACTGCACTGGCACCCAGTAAAGAAATGCTGAAGAATAATGATAACAGAAAGGGGCAGAGCTACAGTATGTCATACACAGCACCCCATTAGCGTATAGACTCTTAGTTAGCAATCAAAACAGTGTTTCAAACTTTTTTCAGTGCTACAGTAGGCTGACAGCCTGTTTGACCAGTTCAAATATGAACATGAAATGGTAATTCAGAATCATTTCAGCTTTCATTTTCTTATA